>JBCFYV010011135.1:2686727-2743658 GCA_039000515.1 Timema cristinae | reverse complement strand
TACTCAAAATAAAAGTGAAATTAATTGAATTGGCTGCATGGTACTCCATTTAAATTAGTGGTCCGCAGATTTCTAAGCCACAAAAATTAGGGATACTACCCTGAAAATATACAAGACATACTACAGAGTTAGCAGAAGCTAGGATGTTGAATGTCATTAAAATCAAGTTTTTACATTTACATCGGACCTTAGTTCCCAAAAACATGTTAGTGACGAACAAGGGGAATGGTTAAGTCAAGACAGTGTTAAAGAAGTTGTGTGACGTGTACGTCACGATGTGGTAGCTGAAGTACAAGGTACCCGCCACAAGATGGTCGGTGCCTGTATGACACTTAGGGCATAGAGTGTCAGCGGTTCATCCTCCAGATGGGCAGTCGGTTTTATAAGTTTGAATGGAAAAGTTCTTTATACAAAGAATGTGCTGTGTAAAGAAGTACGAGCAGTACAATATGGATTTATGTTTTAATTTATCGTTAAATATTACAATGAATGATAAATTGCAATGTTTTCTTTGAGTGATTTAAAAGATCCCGGTGGCCAGCGCTTAAAAGCTTCTCAAATGGTTGCTTACTTTATTATTTGTATTTTAAACAGACAAAATGGTAAATCAAAAAGGGTTAGTGACCAAGAGCTATTTTGTTGGAAGGTTTTGTTACAAATCGTTTGTGACAGTGGTTTGGCTAGTGACATAAACCACTTGGTTATGATATTTTGTACTTTTCTTGACACACTCTGTGAACACCAAAGCAAAAGATGGTACACAGTTGGAACACACCAATGCTAGGCAATTACTGTTGGTTTATCCCTAAGGATGATGAAACATCCCATAAGAGAAGAAAGTGACTATAAGTTAAAAGCTCAAAAGTGATGTACATTGTAGGTTGTATTCACCAATTTTTAAATAATAAATGTCTGGTTAACACTTTCAAACACTCAAACCTTATCAACAGACAAAGGTAATACAATTATTTTTAATAACCTGGGGTATAGTTATGTAATATGCAAACTGTAGATGCTATGAAGTTTTGCTTATCATTTCTATAATCAGCACACCTGATTTAGAAAAAAGAAACAAAACACAAACTCATATAATTTCATCCATGTTATATACAAATTTTGTTTTTTTAATTTCACTAGCGAATTATTAATAGTTTTAATAAGTCTAAAAAATAATCATTTTGAGAACATATTTGATTTTGATTGTCCAAATTTATTTATTTTGTGAGGTACAGGAATTTTTTTCTATAGTGTGGTAGTTGTATTAAAGAAAAATATTGCCTTGTCAAAAAATCGAGTTAGAGAAAATGTCAGTTAAATAGGAAAGTATGTTTAAGAGGGTACTAGACCTATGCAGACCTATGAAAAATCACTTTCTATCCATATTTTGACACATTTTATAGATCATTTTTGTTATGAACTAAATAAATAGTGATGTTTATATGAAATAACCTATAATGATTAAATAATCACCATTAAAGTACTGAAATGATTACATAATGCAGAATAAACTGTAGAGAGCCAAACAAATGAGTGATTACAATTGAGCTGGAATGTAGAGTAGGCACAATTATAGTACTAGTGCTTGTGATCTGCTGAGCAGCAGTGGCAGAGACAAGAGTCAAAGGACTAGAACAGGGAATCACAATGACCCACTATCTAAAACCATGTTGTAGCCATCTCGGGAATGTGTTCCAGTTCATGTAGTAAAAACACACATTATAGAAGAACTCCCTTAAGTTTAATAAAGTGGTGGTTTAAACAATGATATAAGGACCTGCTTCAATGGCTGTTTGGTCTAAGGTGTGTCTCTCATGTTATACTGGCTGTTAAAGATGGGAAGATAAGGTTCTAATCCTGGTCAAGAGTTTTTTCCTTAATGGTTTCCCAATGTCCTTTCATGCGAATGTGGGTAGATTACCTCTAAAAATGCATCCTTCCTCAACCCTACATGTGTATAACCTAAACAGGTGATAAGATGCAATAATAATAAATAGGACTGTATAATAAATATGAAGATCTAATTAGTATTTTCTTCTATTAGTAATCCATTGTTTGTGTTATTTGTACTCTCTTCTTCTTTGTGTTTGATAAAGGCAACAATGCTGAAATATTATTATATTTGTGTTTAAAATGTGTGTGTGACTACTTCTACTAGAGAAGACAGAAGAAAGGAAGAAGATGTCACCTTTGTGCATTGGATTCTTCCCACATCTTTCCTCTTTCCCTAGGTGGGCTTTCTTCATCAAATTTACTCTTAGTAGTTTATTTTTCCTTTTTCTTTAGTTTTATCAATTTTCTTTATTATAAAAATATTTTCTTCAACGGAAAGTACTGTAATGTTTATGAAAATAACAAATGAAGTTTGTTATTCTAACATGTTTACATTGTGGCGCGGTTACATTTCTAGCTTCCATGTATTTTTATTTAATGTGTATTATATGTTTTGCAATTCATACTTAGTTTTCTTACTAAAGCTTATATATTATTTATTGCTTTATTAATGATTTATTCATAGAAACATATTATTTGTTTTTAGCGCCGTGTCTTAATACCTGCTCGGTTTATATACCAAACATTTTTTCACATTTTTACATAATAGCATGAAAACCTTTCCGTCTTACGTGTTTTTCATCATTTTATGTATTTTGCAGTCGATATTTTATTCTCATTCCAAAGTTTAATTATTATTTTGTGCCTATTTTCTTTGTAGTTATTTTTATTGGAAGTTATCTAGGCCTAAGTGTTATTTCTATCTCGGCAATGGCTGGTCCAAGTTCTAGGCTAAATGACTCGGATTATTTAGACAGTATTGACAGAGAAAGTGACTTTGTGCCTGAACGTGACTCTGATACCACTAGTGATGACAATAACCCAGATATTACGACTTCATAGAGAGTATTTTCCCAAACAAAATTGTAAGTACTGTCCTGTATACATGAATTTACAAAAAGTCATATAGTTTAGAATCGGACAAACCTACAAACATCAAACTGATATAAAATTTTATAGAAATAAATGCTCTTTCTTGCAGGATCACTGATGAAGAAGGAAGACATGAAAAAAAGAGATTTTTTTTTTAACTTTGAATAATTCATTTTAAATAAGTTTTCAAATTTTCAAATTTTCAAATTTCAATATTTTTTTTTTATATCTGAACTCAAGCAATGTATGAAACATTAACCCGAGTTTTTTGGATAAGCGATAAGCCAAGTGAAAATGTGTTGAGTGCAAAAGGGTTAAGACTAGTGTTAGAATCAAAGAATTAACAGTGATATAATTTGTGGTGATAGTTATAGTATTTGCTTTCTGATAAAAATAGTATGTTTTGTTATGTTAAAGTTATAATAGGCTCAACTAGTAATCCATTTTATCTTATTGTTTTTTGTTAAATAATACAAAACATCTCTATAATATTATGATAATAAAATAATTGTGCTTTGTTCATACAAAATACTTTAGCAAATTGAAAATAACACAAAGTAACTTGAAATTGTAAGAAAATATAAGAATTTGAAATTGTCACACTTAATATATTTTTAAAATGTAAATGGATATGTGATAGGTAGACTATCTTATGCCATTTTGGGGTTAACTATTTTTTTCAAGTGTAAATTATTATTATTATTAATATTGATTTTTATTATTATATTATTTATTATTAGCACTGTGTATTACTATCTGTTTGGGTTGTACCCACTTACACTAATGTGTAATGGTAGGGGGATTGTGAGATGAAATGGAGGATCTACAGTTTAACGTGGGATCCGAACCACGGTGGAGGCCTGGCATTCCACACATTCACAAGTTGTGATTAATACACGTCTTGTCAGAGGTGAAGGAAGCATTTGGCAATCAGATAGATCTGTGCCAGGACCGAGGATTGAACCCCGGACCCCCAGTACAGAAGTCTGACACCTTAACCCTGGACCGCCAGGTGAATTATCTTAAATACACATTCCTATAAATAATAAAATAAAAAAATTGCTTATTATCATATAAAAGCAAAACTATTTATTTTGGTGAATTGTAATTTCAAGATCAAATCAATAAGTTAAAATGCAATCAATCATGAAAGATTGTGTATACTTGTGTTTGCCTCATGAGAGCTTGAGTAGTTTTCTGGTGTTGAATAACTTTGCGCAGACGATCCACAAAAGCAGCTTGGTCATTGGGTATGAACCCAAGGTATGCTCTCTTCTCTGACGTGTAGAGCAGAATAAGAACCTTTATTTCACAGGGTGATGGGACTGGAACACTTGTGAAGTGAACACAGCCAGCCTAGAATAATAACAAATACTTAGTAGGAAATACACATCTACTTGGTTAAGTGCTGACTACAATTTTAAATAATAAAATACTACCAAAAAAATTAATTTGTTTGTTAAGCAAAGGTTGGCTAACATATTCTACTTGTACAAATAAATCAACAGCTAAATTAAATCATATTAATGTAAGTTTTTTTATCCAAGGGAATCTTCCGAAATAAGGTTGTAGGAAACAGGTAATTTAAAATAAATGTATCAATTAATGAGGATAACATGGAAAACAAAAAAAATACTATTTTAAATATGTACTGTTCACCAAATTCAGTCTACAAATTTTACTGTAAATCTTACACATCACAAAAATATGTACAAGATATATATAAACCAAATATTTCATTAGTGTCTGTTTGATCAAGCTTTTAAACATTTTATCCAGTCTTGAGGACCCAGAAAAATACAAGTAATCTGCAATGTAAAAAGTTGAAACAACGCTTCTGGTGACCTAAATGACCTAAATGAGAGATGATCAACATTTGAAATAGAAGTTATTTGGTATCATTTATGGGAGCTATTTATTGTGCACTTTCTGAAATGATTGATTATATCAGCACATGACTTATAAACCTAGAACCGACACAACATCCAGTGCATGCACACACACAAACACCATTCCCTTAAGGAGTAGGCTAGGAACTGCGTATTCGGCTCATAAAAACAACAACTCTGTTATTAGTTCATCCTTACTAACTTTCTCCACACTTCCCTATTCTTCCATACTGCCTTAGCTTCAATAACATCTATACACAGAGTTAAACATGCTCTTTTATTCTTAATGTTTCTCTTTTTTACACATTTGTCTACCACATTTAACAACGTCTTACATGACTTACCAATTAATTTTGTACATACACTCTATATTAATATTTTTTGCTTCATCCTCTCAATATCCCCAAACCAGACTCCTTCAGCACCCATTCATCACTGACTCTGTCCATATGAGTTTCTCCACATACATGTCTAAGATATCTCACTCACCTTGCTCTAGTCTTTCTCCTGACAAGCCCACACTTCACATCTATACAACAATGTTGGTGTTAAAAAAATGTATAAATTGCCTTCTTTGTCTTTTTTGATACTACTTAAATGTTTGCAATAGCCCACAAACATCCAACTACTCTTGAATAATAAAACAGTGTAGAAACACTGTACATTAATGTAAAGTAATTGAAAGTGAAGGAAGTCAACCTGAAAGGAGTGTTAGGTTAGGACTAGATAGAAACAAACACACTTTTCTCCTTAAGAATTTTACACTTCCACAGTTACACATTGTTTAAAATTATTGGAAATATATCATATGGAGAGAAACATTAAAAACACACATAACAAAAATAATTATATGTTATGGAAATACATGCTTCTAAAATAATTTTAAATAAAATCAGGCTATATTTAAAATTATTTTAGAAGCATGAAGTAACTTGGTTGTATTACATATCTTTCTTTGTGTTTTGTGTATTTTTAATGTCTCTCTTTGTATGAAAAAGGAATAGTTCTGAAATTGTAAACACTGTGTAACTGTGGAAGTGTAAAAGTCTTAAGAAGAGAAGAGAAGATATGAAGATAGAAGTATGTTTGTTTATATCTAGATCTAACCTAACTAACCTTTCAGGTTGACTTCCTTCACTATCAATTACTTTACATTAATGTACATTATTTCTACATTGTCTTGTTATACATTTCCAAGCCATAAGACACTAATTTATTTTACCCATCTTTAGATATCACCATTTGTCCTTCCATTTCTAAAGAAAATTCTGCCCAGATACACAACATTTACCATTTATCAGTATTTATATTATGTAAGGTTGGATAGATGCCAATCAATGAACCTATCATTGGTTGATTATGGCACATTCAGTAAAGCCAAAATGTGACAACTCTCCTAACCGCCATCTTGGATGGTTATAGTATTTAGAATATTTCATAGCTTAACTTTCTTTAGATTAAAGATAGTTGTAAGATCTGGAGAATTATATACTTTTGAAAAGGATGTATCATGGGAATGTAGTAAATAATAGAAAGGAATTAATTGAAAAGCAAACAAAATTTTCAACTTTCCACCAGCAAACTGGCGACCCTATCATATAATTTTTTAATAAAACTATAAGCTTGGACTCTACCTTCCTCAATATATTAGTTTGGTTTTAACTCATGAGAAGTTGGAAATGCTTAGAGAACCAATGCAAAAGCACTTACAAAGCCAGAACTCATGACCCGGGTGAGAGAGTCTAGAGCTTCACAATTTTGGGGATGAAAGAGTACAGACTTTGAATTCTTCAGGTAAGCTCCACCAATGTTACCTATTAGTTGTTTGGGCATCAATTGCATTATTAATTTTTGGGGCCAAGTGTCTGCTTTCCTGAAACACAAAAATATATTAAACAGAACATAATAAAAGCAATAGTATGGTAATATAATCATTATGTCATATAGTATGACAGTTATGTTTATGTTTGCCAGATAAAATAAAGTATAGAACTCCCTTTTCTATGTGTGAATTGAAATAAATATTCCAAAGAAAGATACAATCACCAGCTAGCATTCATTCATGATGTCTACTACACTTGACCAATGAAATCCCCGACCTTTTCCCTGATTTCCCCTGATCATTTCATAAAATTCCCGACTAAAAAAAAGTATATCACATCCTTCTAACTCGCCCCCTCCCCACCCCCATAGTTTTTCTATTAATCTTTTTTATAAATAATAATAAGATGTAAAATTTGAATGATTTTTAAAAATTTGTATTAAAATTGTTTACTAGGAATTAAAGATATATTACACAGCTACAAACAAAAAAAAATGACATAATTTACTGATTTAATGATTACTGTTAATCATTTTCCTGGATTTTTATTGTGATTTACCAAATTCCCGACTTATTCCCGTTTTTTCCCGATCACTTCAAATTCCCGGCTAATTCCCGTTTTCCCGGATGGTAGACACCCTGTTCATTTCAACATATTGTAGTGTTCAAAGTATATTAAAAATCTTAATTATTGTTATTTCCCCCCTGGTACGAGTCTCCAGCTTTTTGGTTCATAATCTAAGGACATAAATTGAGGGTTAGCTCCAAACACATTTATCAACAATGGCCTTTGTTTAGAATAGGAAACAATAGTGTTTAAATCCTAACCCAGTGCACTTTACCAAGATTGAAGAAAAGGCTTTACAGGACAGAGAATTTTTAAAAACTTTTCTTCAAATAAGTTGAGTTTGTTAATGGAAGTAATTGTTTAGATTAAAATATAGTTAAATTTTAATGTTTACAGAACAACTTTGAAGAAAGTTTAAATCGTCAGCTTAGTTGTTAAATCCCCTCCAAAAACACATTTGGTCGTGTTTTTTTTGCCATGAGAATGACAATATTTGATCTGCATTTATGTTTAAAACAACATAACTCCAAAGAATTTGGTTTAAGGAAAAAAAATGGAAAATTTCAAATCAGATAACTTTTAGGAGGGAATTTTTGTTTTTGCAAACCTTCTATCTCTAGAGATTCCATTGTGTTGGTACTGGGAGAAGCGACAGGTGGTTTTGTTTTATCTTTCATAGTTATTCTTTTACATCTTTGAATGAAATAATAGGTCCCATTTATAAAGTAAGTACCCCTTTATCTTTATAGTAAGCCTAAATGCTGATACTTTTAACTAATTAAATAAATAAGGCAACAAACACAATATTGGATTTAGAAGTTTTGCCTATGAGATTAAACTTAAACCATAAAAATAGAGTTATTTTGTTTTAAACACTCGCGTTTCTTTTAACAAACAAATGGCTTTTTAGTTATGTGTTAGTAATAATCTCAATATGTTCATGTTTATTAAAACAACAAAAAAACAAAGTTTTGTGTTTTGTCTTACAGAAATTTTATAGTTTAGGAGTTATTTGTTTTGCCTTTATAAAGTTTTGCAGTTAACTGTTTTGTACTAAGGAGATAAGTGGTTTTAATTTATTACTGGTAAAAAGGAATTACAAATCTCTGAGTTATGTAGTCAGTTAAAGAATTGAAAAATGATAAACTGATCAATATTGTTTTTTTTCTTCAGAATATGAGGATGGGTATTAGACAAAATTCTCAAGCTGCTGAAATTAACAAACAGTGAAGAAAGTAAACAGGAAATACCCTCCAATATACCTAATGAAAAAAGTAATAATATTGTTCAACTTATTCCAACCCCGTCTGATAATAATTAAACTGATATTTTTTATAAGCATTTGGTCGTTAACAAAATAAATGATAAAGGTGGAGCTGTCTTCAACAAAGTAAATGACAATAATATTACTAGTATTAACCAAGTGAATTACAACACTACGGTTGTTAACAAAGGACATGATAATGCCATGGTTGTTAATGAAGTAAATGACAACACTACAATTTGTAAAAATTCAAGAAGAAACCCTAAGCCATAAAAAGTTAAGTATTTGGACCACACTTTCTTTAAAGACTAGAATAAGGCAATGAAATATGTCGATAAAACCAGGAGTAAGGCCTGGTGATCACAAAGTTATAGACATTCGGTGTCTCCAGTATTCTGTAAATGGGAAGATCCATTACAAGCTAGACTACCAAGAATCATGTAAAGAGCTTCCTCTGCCCAATGATCATCAATAAGAAGAACTACTGGAAGATAAAACAAACAAAATGAAGGTAATGCTAAAAATGTGAGCACTAGTGTAGGAGATTTCAATTTTCCGAAGTTGTACAAAACTAGACAGAAGATACCACATGAAAAGTTCAACCATCTTCGAGAACTTAAATTAAGTATATCTAAAGACTTCCATTTATTTTATAAAAGTTTACCTTTTGAATAATATTAACTTGAACAATTATTATTTTATGTACCTTCTCTTAATAGTATTCTTTTTAATAATGCAAAATGTAGAGTGTGTCGTCACACTCTACGTATCACCCGCACTGTTGAACTGTGAGCCCGTCGTGTGTGCCGGTAGAGGGCAGGTCACGCCATCCTCCTCTCTGGCTTCCACACGGTAGGACGTCACTTCAACCAGTAGAGTTCAACCAAGTCAGTTAGTTAACTCAGTTCAGTCTCTTCAGTCAGTTCAGCTTGGAACAACGATCCGTTAGCATTCACTTTTGCACGACGAGCTTTAAACAGTTGTGCTCTGATTCACGATGTACTGTATTTCACTTTTGGACAATTGAGCTTTAAACAGTTGTGCTCTGATTCACGATGTACTGTATTTCACTTTTGCACGACTGAGCTTTAAACAGTTGTGCTCTGATTCACGATGTACTGTATTTCACTTTTGGACAACTGAGTTTTAAACAGTTGTGCTCTGATTCACGATGTACTGTATTTCCCTTTTGCACGACTGAGCATTAAACAGTTGTGCTCTGATTCACGATGTACTGTATTTCACTTTTGGACAACTGAGCTTTAAACAGTTGTGTTCTGATTCACGATGTACTGTATTTCACTTTTGGACAACTGAGCTTTAAACAGTTGTGTTCTGATTCATGATGTACTGTTATTAACTTTTGGACAAGTCAGTCTTCAAATGGTATTAAACAGTTTAAAAAATCTACATTAAAATAAATACTAAGAAAAAAAAAATATATATATATATATATATATATATATATATATCTGGTTTTTAATATGGTTCACGTTACATTCACCAATAAATAATAACTTCAAGTACACTTCGAGTGAACTTAGAAATGAAGCCACAGAAGTAAGTTCAGAGACGTACATAGTAAACATAGACAAGTTTCAAAAATCTTGAGGTTTTTTATCACCAAATTGTTTAAAGCCTGAATGTAGTTTCAAAAAATGTTATAAAAAATGACAAAAACTCAAATTTTTTAAATAACTTATTCAATAAAATAATAAGTTTTTTCAATACATTTTAGCTTTTTTTAATAAGCTTATTTTACCATTAAAATTACAAGTTCAAAAAAGTTATGTCAAAATAGCTAACAAAAAATTAAAAACAAAATCCTTATTAGGCCACATTACATTACATTATGTAATTATTATGAAACAAATAATAATAATAATAATAATACTTAGCACCGCGTCTTACTACCTGTTCGGGTTATACGCTTTAAGTACTAATTACGCTAATGGATCAGGAATTGGATAGGTTGAATTAGAGGAAGTGAACCCACATTTGCGTGGAGGGAGAGTGAAAAACCATTTAGGAAAAACCACCCCCAGTTCACCCGACCGAGATTCGAACCTCGATCTCCCCGTCCTCAGCAGTCGAGCTTAACACGACAAGCGCGTTAGCCAACTACGCCATCGAGGCGGGTATTATGAAACAAATCAGTTAGTGTAACTCCTAAGAGAAAATCCCTCAAATCCATAACTATTTTTGGACAAAACTCAAACTCTATGAACAAATCACTTATCTGAGTTAGCAAAACTCTTAAGTCACAATTTGATTTGATCCAGATATATTATTCAGCCTTTATTTGACACAGTTGTTAAAAAGTGTTAAATTACTTTAAATAATATAAACTATAATGTATGTGGTATTGAGATTGTAAAAGGTGGTTTTATGTGTGTCTCATAAAATTTGGAGAATGTGAGTTAGATGGTTTTACAATAAAGCCAGCAAAATATTAAATATTTTATCAACTACAAACAAACAGGATAAAAAGTTAAATTTTTATGAAAAAAATATACACCCAGGTGACCAAAATAAACTAACACAGATAATTAAATAATTCCATTTCAGCAAGGCTTGCCTGTATAACTTAAGAAAATGTTTAACTTTTCTTTTCTGTTAATATGAAAACAAGTTTATAGAATTTGAACAAAAGAAAAGAATGAAAATTGTTTTCATTCAAAATTGTCATTTAATAATTGACGAATAACATTAGAGATGGGTCCACCATTTCTCGAATCAGAATCCTAGCAAATCGTTAGAAATTTTAATGATTTACAAATAGACCTACATTACACAATATAGGCCTAAACTGTGAATTAAGGTTTATTTCAATCATGCTTTCAATTTTAATCAACCCCAACCCCCCCTCGCAAAATACAGGTTAAAATTCAGCCAAATTAAACAATCTAGACTCATGTTATTGTTTAGAAATCAAATCAATCAAAATTTGAGTGCATTTTAGTTATTTTTAAAAGTGTTGTTAGAATGAGTTAAGTTTCTAAAAAACATGTGAAATAAACAAATTAGGCCTAGTTATCCTTTGACCAACTTTATAGTCATTATTAAAGGATATTTTATTGTATTAAGATAGCAAAAAAAAAAATACGAACAGATATTTTAAATAAAGACTAAAACAACATGCTTAGCAATTAAACATACATTGGAAATAGTGAACTCAATAATGCCTAAGAATGTTTTATTATTATTTTCTCATATATCCATTATCTATTTTCACATAGAAAATAAATATATTCGATTCTTGCAATATATCAATTTCCGAGAATACATTCTATTTAAAACACGAACATATTTTCGACTACAATATGTGCATTCCTATTTTATAAGGCAGGACTACGTTTGAATATTTCTACAATTACTTATAACATATTTAAAAAAATAATCAAAACTAAGTTAAAATCAATTTAAAAATAAATAATGGTTTAGCAAGTTGTTATTTGATTCTTAAAACTCGAGAGCGCTTACTAAGTGATCAGATTACCTGAATAGATTCTAAACAATCGATATACGATATGTAGGACCGTAGGGATAAATAAACAGTTTTATCGCTGTCTGTCTGTTGACAGTATTTATTTTTCATGAAACCTAACAAAATATCTAACTTAAGGATTGTATTCAATAAATTGAGGTTCTTCGCATAGTTGTAGATAATTAAAACCAGTTGGGTGGTAAGGATTAACAGTATTTTTATTTTAATCATCACTCGGGCGAGTAAACATAATGGCGGCAGACTTTTTATCGTCTGTAATGGCTGCTGACTCTGTATCATGTGTAACGTGTTCTTATTTCTGTTAAAAAAAATCTTAATTGGTTTTATTTACTTCGAGCTTATTTGTAATTCTAGTTTTGATTTTCAGTTTTTGAAGAGATTCGATGTGTTTATTAAAATATTTACAAGATTGTTCGGGAGGTGAAAGTTTCAGAAGTGAGCATGTGCTACAACGGTTGAGTCCAGGTTTCCCATAGAGGTGGGAGGGTAGGGTACTTGGCACGTAAGATTCTCCACACCTAACAATTATTATTATTTTTAAAATAATAATTTTATTCATGCTAATTTCTTTTGTCCGACAAAATAAATATTACGGATTAAGTTGTGCTTTTCAAGTAGGCTTAACTAAGTCATTTTTTAATTTAAAATATAATGTTTTGTGTATGAAATGAAAGATTCAACCATCAAATCCAGTAAAACACTGAACCCTCGAATCTCGAATACTTGTGAGGATTTGAAGATTCGAGTGGCCCATCTCTAAATAGAATATTAAAAATGTCAGGTTTGTGAGTGTGTACTCACAATTCTGGCTCCCCGTCCTTGAGATTTGCGGATACTTGACAAGGCACATGGCGTGTGACTTTCTGAGGGTCAGTTGGATTCTTGGCCTTCTCTATCCATTCTAACACACCTTGCCATATAGTGTGGCGTTCCCGTGGAAATGTTCCCCTATAGGTGCAGTATTTACACTAGGTTGACCAACCTTGAAAAACAGATAAGAGATTATTAAGATGGATTAAATAAACAAGAGATTATATTTGTTAGTTTTTGTTATTCTTGAAATTGAAAAATGACACCTGTGTCCAAATGCTATAACCACTGAGCTATCCTGTTGTCATTGTACTAGTGGCAGCATGTGTTATATGATAGTGATCCTAATTAATCACACGTTGCCAACAATTTACACACATCCATCACAGACTTTGCCTTAAAATATGAGTGAAGAATGACCCTGGACAAGGGATAACTCTTGCATTAGTGTATTAAGCCAAAGTTCCTGGGTTTGAGTCCCGTGTCCAGGTGTCATTTTAAATTTAAGGAATACAAAATGATTAAGTTAAGTCAAAATAAATAGCAATTTATTAGAGTATTAATAAATAAGTGAAAATAGAAAATAAATAAATAATAATTTTACAACACTTAGGAAAACCCATGATTAAATAGACACATTACTAAATTAATCTAGTCAGTAGGGTAACAAATCCCCCTGTTTGGAGAAAAAAATGTTGGAGAGTTGCAAATTAGTTATTTTGTTTAGTTCGTGGTCTTGAAGAACACATCAGTTTTGCAACCTTGAACTTGTGCTGCTCTCTGTGTGAAAATACCTTATTCCTGGTTAATTTTAGAGAGTGTTGAGCTCTTAATAAAACAAGAACATGCAAAACATGTTTTAATCAATGTCTATGTAAGACCAATATTTTCAACATAAGCGAGATCTAAGATACCATAGAGGGGTTAGGGGGTAGATTCGTAACAAGCTACTGTGTACACTGTTATGGGTCAGGGTGGCAGCGCAACAGGACGTGACTGCACGCCTCTCGTCATCCACAACTGACTTTCCAACTTTATAGATTATAGAGGACTCACATCAGTACATATTCTTCAAGATGCTGCTACAGCTCAAATACATTGTATGTGTGGATGTAGGAAAGTAGGACTGGAGTGTTCCGACATCTGTGGCTACTGTATAGGACAAAGATGCCATAATGCATCTGATCACCTGTTAGATGACGTTGGTGATGATGATGAAAGTGACAGCAGTCAAAGCTATTCATCGTTTGATCCCAATGAACTATCTACCCCTGTTATATCAGAAGGTTGCCATGAAGTATCTGTTTCGCTGCTAATATATATTTAAAATTTTGATGACAGTGTCCCTAGCCCCTCAGCAGACCTGCCATCTTTGGAAAATGAAAAACAGGGAGATTTTTTTTTTCACTATCAAACATAAGTTCTTGAATTTAATTTTCATGACATGTTACATACCCACAGCAAATAAAATTGCCCATCCCTGAATAGATATTAATTATGTCTGTATTGTTTACCAATATTAAGTGTTGGCTAGTGCACACTTGCCACCATAAGATAAAGAAAGATTACACCTAAATAACTTACAAAACACTTATGTCGCAACTTTCCTCGACTCTACTATGGAAGGAAATTCACACACTCTTAAAGACAGCATCAAATTTCTTTGACTTTTCTGCTAAGCACCATGCACATTTAGATTGAAATAAAACAGTGTCTAAAAGGTTCAAAAACAAAGCTAGCCAAATTTTTGTTTACAAGTATACCAACCACAATTTTGGTGACACTGGTCATGAATATCAAAATATCCCCTTCCATATATCTAATTAAACACGTATCGCTGAATACATGCTCGACTGACAGCAGTGAAATGCGAGACTTTGATTATTTTAATACCCAAACAAAAAATCGGGAGAAAAGCGCAAGAGTTGGCAGGTCTGTCCTCAGTGTTTGATCCTAATAAACCATCTATTTCTGTTACATCATCATGAATATGTCAAAATAAACTAGAAAATGTGTTTTTTTTACCCTAAGAAAACTTATGCGTGTATTCAAATATCATGTATATTCAATTCAAGATTTTCATATCATGTCCATAGAATTTATTCCCCAAGATATACAACTCCGATACAAAACTTGACAATGTTAATACAGTTATTTTTATCTAACTGTTTTAATATGTAAATGAACTGAAGATGAAGGTACCTCTGAAAAAGTTTTTCAAAAAATAAGGTAAGAAATTATGTACTGTTTGTTCTGGAATTATAAATGAATATTAGAATGTATTCAATATATTCTATCAAATTAAATCTGTACTATTTCACTGTTTTTGTTATTAATATATCCTTCTTCAAGTCTCAAAGACTTCAAATCCCAACTCAGCGTGGAGGCAGGTAATTAGAAATGGTGTGCAGCGAAGGTGAGCCAGTGCTAGGCCACGTCGTCAGTCAAACATTCAACTACTCATCTAAAAGTGTTTGCTAATCCAAAAATATCATTTATTTCTAAAAAAAATTAATGTAACCTTATTTTGTAGAGTTTTAACTGATCTAAACTTTATTATATCACTATTTTTTATCTACAGTCATCCAAGTTATCATTGAAAATGTAAATTTTTGTATGTTTTTTTTTCAGTATAAAACCACGAGCAGCACAATTTCAAGGTTGCAAAGTACACTAATTTGCACATTTACAACTATCAACACTTTTCTTTCTGCTAAAAAGTACATGTTTACTGGACTAAATAACTAATAGGTAAATACACCAACATTTTATGAGCTATGTATATACAAACTTCTATTCAGTACATTAAAATTGTCATAAAACACACATACTGATTTTGTTTGGAAAAACAATATAGAAAATTCAAACATATATTTCTGCAGCCAAAAATGAGAACCTTTTACTATATTATTTGTGTTATTTTATAGGTATTGATAGTAAGTGAAAGCTGGAAATAACAAAACTTGACCACGAATATAATAAAATGGTTTTAGTAACTTTAGTAACTAACTTATACAGTTCTTTCGACCAAGATCATACTATATTTAAATATTATATACTTTTAGAAATATTTACGTGAAATAAATATAAATAAAACTTATTTAGAAATAGAATGTTTGCCTATTAGAGTGCAAATTATTTATTTATATATATTATCTAAACGGGAGTTCCCAGTCAAAGTAGCGGACATCTACCTTTATCCTAAGCATTCCTGAAGAAGTAAATGTACCAACTGAGCTAATATAATTTTCTTCACTAAGCAGATTAATTTCAATAAACCGAAGACTATTGACAAAAGAAGTGTTTGGACTGGCTACTATATAGCCATATTGAGGACAAAGGCAAGAATTTAAATAAAAATAAAAAGAAAGCCATCAAAGTTTAAAAAATGGAATATTTTTATCCCACGTCACAATCAGGCATAATCTTAAGATATCACTTAATGTTACTTTAGGGTCATTCCAGCAGATTTCACCAGGAGGTGGTTGTGGCACCATTTAAAAAAATCGAAATACATATATATGATTCCTACACATATTGAGGAACCAAAACAAAATTTATAATATTTTTATTCATCGCCAGTAATTTACTCTGGGGTTTAGAGGTGGGTGGAAGATGTCCTGAAAACTGCAGTTACAAGGGTTTGTGTTATTTTTAATATCTATGCTTCTATAAGAGATATCAACTTGAACCAACAAATGTTCTGTTTACCATTGTCTATACTTCATTTTAATGTATTGCTAAACTACTTGAATATAAATATAGTACCTGCATTGTACTGTTAAAAAGAGGGGGAAAAAAAAAAAGGTTTTTGTCAACATTTAATTACCCACAAAACCTTTAATTTTAAAATCACCAGTCTCGTTATTTTTTTTACCACTTCCTCACACACAGTAGTAAAGATACGCCCCACAGAGTTGGATCTGAATTTATTCTTTTGACACTTTTTTTTTTCAAATTTGGTTATTTTTAATTTTTTTCCCATGTTTCAATTGTCATGGCTAAAAAGGAAGTAAAGCTAAAAATCTGTAATTTTTTTTTACAAATAGCCTCTTTTAGTGTGATCATCACCACCAAATTTCATATTGATGTTTAGCCTAGCATAAACAGCTAGAAATAAGTGTTTCATATTCCCTTACTGCTTAGTGTAATCTTGTATGATCACAACTTTTGTTCTAATTCCATTCCTTTATATGCAGTTGCACATGCACGTTGAATAAGCTCTTGCTAGAAATTATCTTATTAAGAAATTTATCTCAATTACATTTTTAATGCTTTTAAAAAGTGATGTTCATACTTTAAAATTAAAAATAATATGATTAAAATAATATTTCTAGCAAACAATATTGAATATTAAATGTGGTAAATTTGATAAAATAGTTACTGCAATAAATATTATCAACATTTATTTTGGACAGATTAAAAAATGTAATTATTAATACAAGTTTTAAATGTCTTAAGTTCAAAAACATTCAATATGTGTTCTTAATTATTATTATTACTTTCTCTCTATCTTACTGGCAGAGAAAATATGGTGATCGTCAAAAAAATCGAACTCGAGATTTTGACGAATCTTGACGTTTCATGACTCCCTGAATCCGAAAAAGTGGTTTTTGAATTTCCGTCTGTCTGTCTCTCTGTCTGTACCTCCAACTAGAGCCTAAACTATTTTACCGATTGAGCTAAAACTTGATATCTAGGGTTTTCATAGGGTTGCTCCGAGGGGTTTTTGGAATTGGATATCTACCCCTAAAATTAAGGGTAGTTTACTGAGAGGCAAAAAGAGAAAAAGTAGATTTTCTCAAAATCGGCTCTAACGATTTTGATTAAATTTCATTTATAAACATTAATAAATATTCCAAACAAAATGGCTACTCTCATTATTTTGGCAAAATGGCTTTAAGGGCTCCGGTCTGATGCGTAAATTAACATTTTTTATAATATCTCCGAAACTATTTGAGATATGAAATTACTTAGCATTACAAATATGTATATATATTTTTAATACAAATATTTTATTCGAAACATATTTTTATAAAATCAATAACTTTCAATCTATACGCAATTATATATATTTTTTAACTTTTTGGACATTAAAGTTTAAGTATTGCGACCATAAAAAAATCTAGCCTGAAATGTTGATGGATGTCGATGTCTCATGACCCTCCGAACCCTAAAAAATAGTCTTTACAATGCCATCTGTGTCTATTAAAACTTAAAATTAAGAGTAGTTTTATAAGGGGCGGATTGCGTATAACCCGAACGGGTAGTAAGACGCAGTGCTAATAATAATATAAGGGGCGAGAAGAGAAAAAATAGGTTTTCTCAAAATATGCTCCAAAAATTTTGATTAAAATTCGTATCCAGGCATTGATTAAGATTATAAATAAACTGGCTATTTTCATTTTCCCATGAAAATGATTTTTAGGATACTTTACAGAAGCGTTAATTTCCGTATCTCCAAAACTATTTTAGATACTAAACAACTTATCATTGCAAAATTGTAGGACTATTAGAAATAAAAAACTTTTATTTGACATATATTTTTATAAAAGCAACAGTTTCTGAGATATTTGCAAATATATTAATACAATATTGTGAGCTTTAATTGTAAACATATACTACTTAAGTCTTAACGCAATAATTTTCCAATGCTATAGAGTAATTAAATATAAGTAAGTATCTAAAAAAAGTATGTTATTTTTCCATAGGTGGACAAAGATGCGTCTCTTCTCTCATTGATTCTATATCATTGTATATTATTTTATTCGTGTTCTTATGTGGAGTGGTGATGATACAATGTACATTATTCAGGTCAGAAATCTTACGAGTTTAGAGAAAGAGAGAGAAAGTCTGTGCGGTGTGCCGTACTATTTATTTTAGAAAGGGACCAGGTGAAAATAGTAAAAATAATAATTATTTTCAATGCTTTGTCATGACAATACAAGTAAACAACTTGATAATTCAAAATGGACGACAATATTGAATAAGTTTACCGGTTCAAAGTAGTTTTAAAGTTCTATTACGTTACTAATGGGAAAATTGATATGAGTTTTAACAATTTGTTAAGTAACCAATTGATTTTTAAGTGTAAATGCCATTATTATCTAAATTAAATATCATCTGTTTACTATTGCGTTTAAAAAATTGATTATTAAGTAGGGCTGTCTAACTTATTCATCGATTCTTATTGGTTTTGAAAGAATCAAGAATCGATCTTAATATTACGATTCTTACTACTTGATTCTTAGCGTTCAATAAAAATGGCGACTAAACAAAACATCAACATTCGAAATAGGTGATAATCATTAATTTAGTGGCCGTTTTACTTAAATGCTGACAAATTGTAAATATACCATAATGGCTTCAATATAGTATAATCCTGAATATAATACAACCATAGCATTTTGAGGTGTTCTGTATAAAAAATAAATGGCCTTGAATATAATACAACCTGACATAATGACAGTATCAAGAGGTAAGAAACTTAACAACTTTGGCACACTTTTTTTTAAAGTAAAAATTAAGTGAGTGTCAGAATATATGAATTGATTCCAAACAAACAATTGATATATAATATGTAGACTAGGGATGGTAATTTTCTGTAATATATTGATACATCACAACATGTATATTGAAAGCTATGATATTCCTACCAAATTAAAATCGCCGCTCTCCTGTAATTATATTCTTTATTGCTTTTCAATTTGGAATGTTTTATTTGGCTCTTTGAATAAGACAAGTGTGATAAAAATTGAGCAAAAATCAATGTAGTTAATAAAAATGGAGCAATAAAATGTTATATTTATTTTAATCGATTTTTTGATATATTGTTGCCAAAACTTCATCACTAATTTCTGGCGAGCTAGCGTGCGTAGGATCAGTTATGGCGGACCACTTGAAATTTTTGTAACATGTGAAATGTGTTCTTTGTCTGCAATTTATTGAATTAATTTTGAGCTTATTTGTATTTTTAGTTTTGAAGACTTCTAGTGAGTTTAATAAATCTATAAAACTGTTATCTTAGTTTCAAGCTATCATGTGTTGTAATGAGTGAGTCCAAGTTTCGCATTTATGGGGTAGTAAGGTATCGGGTATGTTAAATTTTCTATGCAATAATGCTTGAAAAAACAATGAAAAGTAAATATATTACAAAACTACAGGCTCTTTTTTAAGCCTTTCAGAAAATATCGTGAATTTAGTTGTGCATCAATTTGCTATCAATTTTGAACTAAAATAACTTATTTTGATAAAAAAAAATTCTAAAAATATAAGTTGTAAAAGATCATTTATAATTTATATTTATTATTATTATGTGGTTCAAAATCTCAGCCGCAAAGCTTAAGTGTGACTAAATTTAAAAATCTATTTTGCATAAAATTTACATAATTTTAACATCACAAAGACAAATATAATATCAAAAGCTGTAGCAAAATTCTCTAATGGAAAAGAATCCCATAATTTAGGCAGTACACTCTAAAAATATTAAGGGGCTATAAATAAAAATATAGTATTTTTACCAAATATTGGCTTATGCCCAAATAAGCATACCAAATTAATGTACCCTATATTACAAATATGTGAGATTATAAAATAATATCTCTAGTTAACTAAGTCCATAATATGAAGGTGGAAATTAATTTTGGTGAAGGATACAATGTAAATCTTTCCATTAAATTAAACAATGTTAAATAAATGACTAATAATTAAGGCCGGGACATTTGGCTTACTGTGGATTCACACATTCACCGAAAAACTAGCAAAGAACAGAAATTTGGTCATGTGACGAGCTCTAAGCCAATCACAAGATCTCCGCCTCATCGCTGCGAGCTGTGCCGCTAAAGTTCAACTCATCTCTACTTCGTCCACTCAGCCTGAGATGTTCAGCACAGGAGAACCAATCAAATCACAGAACAAACCATCTCAAATCAGTGAGTATGCACATTTGACAGTACATGTGCTCTACAAACAGAAGCAAGCAGACAGCTTCGTTGGCCGTTGTGAGGAGATTTGGAACAACCTGTTAGTGTAAAGTATTTATGTACCACGACACAGTATTATAATTTGAAAACATTCATTAGGAGAATGATCTAAAATATATGTTTATCCAATAGAAAATAAAATATGTTGATAATCGGCTGTTTTGAGTTAGTGTTGCAATGCATCATGGGTCAACATACAGTGTGAGAATTTCTGCGCCCATGAGGCATATTCTGCTTTCTATTTTCGGTGAACATTTGAATCAAGATTTTGCTCTCAACATTAAAGAAAGATAATATGACACCTGTGGTGTTTGTCCAGGTGTTGTTTGTATGGGACCAGGTGGTGTGCTCTGTGACTGACTTCCAACATTCTGGGACTGAGCTGGTCCAGAGGACTGGCTTTGTTGAGACACTGGACCTGGACTTTGCTGAGCTTGTGCACCTTGTGGACCACCAATGTTCATGGACCCTACAGGTGTCTGTGGCCCTATGCGATTCATCAGTAATGCTTGTTGGTTCATTAAGTTGCCATTAGAAGAATCTAAAAAACAGAGATAAACCCAACATTAACGTTATTAGAGGTGTGCGAATGGTTAGTTTTTAACCTACAAATAATTTGAATTAAATAGTTAATAAAAACCTCAGTATGATTTGGTATTGCATACCCGTACACAATTTTGAATATGGTCAGCAATATTATGAATAAAAATCATGTGAAAGATCGATACTCTCACTTAATTCAAATCTTCCAATTAAAAAAAACTAATTATCATTTTATAAGACACAACAAGCAAAATTGTAGATACAAATCTTTCTAGCCTAATATGAATTAAAAACAATATATTAACTATTAACAAATTTCAAGTTAAGCTTTAAAAAAAAAATTATAAAAAAAATAATTGAAATACTTGGTTTTTAACATAAAAATATTAAAAATACATATAATAAGTATTATTATTACATTGTTATTAGTTTAAAGAAAACATGTACATAAACTGAAGTAGGACTATAAACTTGGCCTGTGCGGTATATCTAAATTCAGGAAAAACTTCGGGAAATTGAATGTTCCTGAAACTTGGACGGATAAATTATTTTCTGAATTTTTCAAGAAAAATTAATATTTAAAAGTTACAATTAAGAAATGTCTTGACTTATATGGAAGTAAAATAGTAATATAATACTTGTTTTTACATTGCATTATATGGAAGTTAAAATTTGTTTCAACTATGATTGGAATCAAATTTCTTAAGGGTGATTAGTCAGAATCTGAAAAATCAATAATCATTAAGAGAATCAAAATTTCCAATATAGTTGAAAGGATTGTTTGGATAAGAGCTCTCATAATTTAGAAAGTATTTTTTTAATTTTGTGTTTTGTAAGCCACGGTTTTTTAAGCCCAAAATGAGATTTTTTTAAAAACTCATTTATAGATGTAAATAAGCAATGTTTATGAAAGGGTGTTGTCTGTGTTTGTAAGCACGAAGTAATTGTATTTACAAACATACATATATACATACCTAAGTCACTAACGAGGATGCCAGGAACTGTGCATACAACTTTAATTCACATCCATTACTGTTTCCATCATCTTTTATTCAAGCCATATATTATCTAGGCTGGGCTGATAAGCACTTTGCCGATAATTGCCAGTACCCAATGCTGATTCAGTTGTTTTTTGTGTTATTACAAAAGTGTACAATAACAATACTCAAAAACAAGAATTATTGATTTTGCCGCTTTTATACATTTCATGATGGTAGTAGATAGGGTGTGCAAAGTGAAGTTAAAGCGAACCTTGAAACTTGAGAAGAAAAGTTGAAGTCGAGGTCAAAGCTACCTAGGATATTTGTTGTTGTCACTTAACGCTACTTTTAATTTTTACATTAATTAAGAGCTCGTATTCTTTGTTATTTTGGTGTCAAGTTTGGAGACAGAGATAAGTTGTATGCAAAACGTGAACGGAGCATCTGCGGCAATGGACCAATAGAAAGAGCAGCTGCTTGAAATTTGGGGTGCCAATTGTTTGGAGGGAAACCTAAAAATCACCACAATGACTGTTATTTTAGTTATGTCACCATCAAGGGCGTCAATCAAAATAATCGAAGCAAGTGGACATATCCAGCAAGACGACCTCATCCGCACTCAGATGGGGTACCTGTTCCATCTATCCACCAACTACCAGAGCTCCCAGGGGGTGACTCAAGCATGTCTGATGAAGAATGAAATACAAGTTAACAGAAGGGTGGAAAGTGACAGTGATTTTGCCGGAATTTCAAGTTTTCAACTTTTTAACCACGACGATGACGTCAGATAGAACCGAGTGACTTCATCAGGGATGTGAACCTGTCAAAGGAGTCTTCTGAATTGCTAGCCTCCAGGTTGAATGAAAATAATTTACTTCATCTGAGAACCAACATTACATTTTATCGTAGCAGAGAAAAGGATTTGCTACCCTTCTTCTCTACAGAAAACAACCTAGTACTCTGTAATAATATCTTCTTATGAAAATGGGTTTGCCAGAATACATGCCAATGATAGCTCAAGCGGAGTTTAAAATGTGTTCTTTTACACCATGGCAACAGATATGGCTCAATTCCTATTGGTCATTCTACCAGTATGATAGAGAAGTACGAGACAATCTCACTAGTCTTGGAAAAGATCAATATCAAGACCATCAATGGGTGATTTGTGTAGATCTAAAGATGGCGAACTTTCTCCTTGGTCAGCAAAGTGGCTTCACAAAATATCCTTGTTTCTTATGTTTTTGGGACAGCAGAGCCAAACATGAGAAAAGAGATGGCAGTTGGAGAACAAAATGTTACCAATGAACCTCTGGTTGACAGAGCCCAAATAATCCTGCCACCATTACATATAGAGCTTTGACTGATGAAGCAATATGTGAAGGCTTTGAATAAAGATGGTTTGTGCTTTCACTAATATCAAGTACATTCCCTGGACTGAGCTTGGGAAAACTGAAAGCAGGGATTATTGATGGTCCCCAGATAAGACAGCTAATAAGGAATTCACGTTTCATAGATCCAATGAACAATATTGAGTCTTGTGCCTGGTCTTCGTTTGTTCTAGTGTTCAATAACTTTCTTGGCAATCATAAAACAAGCAACTACTCCGAATTAGTAGAGGATATGCTCTCCAATTTTAATAAGCTTGGCTGTAATATGAGTATCAAGGTCATTACTGCACCAACTTAGATTGTTTCCCAGTAAAACCTTGGTGATTTGAGTGAAGAGCAAGGAGAGAGATTTAACCAGGACCTAAAAACTATGGAAGACAGATACCAAGGAAGGTGGAATACCCATATAATGGCAGAATACTGTCAAGGAATGTCTTATATAAGGAACATTTGTATGTTGATTGACTGGTAAAATAAAGTTTTATAATGATCTTTGGTTGAAATAAGTGAATTTAATAATATGTGGTGGTTGTAATAGTACAGTATGTAATATTAATAGCAGCATATTTGTCAAAATCACATCAAAATAGCAGATCATGCGATTAAGGATCTCAAACGTTGACGAACGAAAGATGAGAATCGGCATATAGGTTAGGGTGACTATGCCATATCTCCAAAACTATAGGTGATTGGGTAAAACTGATGCCATTTTTTGGAATTAGCAGCAGTCAAATATACCAAAGAATTAGTTCTAAGGTGACAGTGCAACACTGGAAACCAAATAGTTGGTGGTATTTGTGATTTTTTCCTTAGTACGCAATTGACTTCACAGAAGCATTTAATATATATTATGCAAAATTTGCCTCTCTAAATGCTCTAATGCTTAGCTTAGCGCCCCCTTTGAAAACAGGGTGCAGGCTACCCCCCCCCCCAACCCAAAGTCAAATATAATAGACAGGCAAAAGGGAATATGTCAATAATGAGATAGGCCTATTTTTGCTATATAAATATACAATAATTCTGAGGGCAGGCTAAAAGGAATGTCAAATACACTCTTTTCATGCACAACAAATATCTCATTTAGTATTATGTCTTGAGCTCAAAAATATGTGTTCAAGTAAAAAAAAAAAACATAATATGACTTATCCCCTTTTACCTGCCCTGTAGGATTACATTCATACTTAATTATTTCAAACTAAATAATTTATATTAATTTATAAGTACTTTTTTGTGGTAAAACTAATAATCCTTATGCTTTGTTATGTTAAATGTTTATAAACATGAGTAATTAAATGTGCTGTCAAAATTATCAAACATAAATATCAAAACAAATTTAAGAGCATTTTGTTGATTCTTTTTTACAGTTATTATCAAAAGAAAGTTATTGTTGTAATATCCCTTAAAATGCTCCCCCCCCCCCTCAATTCCCACTAACAATCTAACACTCCCCTGAAAACAAAATCACCCTGTGGGAGCCGATACCGCCCAGGTTGGGAACCACTGGTCTAATGTATCTATTTGTTTGGACACATCATCAATAATATATTTAAAATAATTATTTTAATGTTGGTTTTAAAATTATTTACTAACAACATTCATCCCCTTATATCCCCCCATTGACATGATTAAGCTGATATATAAAAATGTATTATGTACTTTACGTACAAACAAAAAAAAGAATGAACTCTAGTTTTAACTAATATATATAAAACAAGAATAATAATTATGAAAATATTAATTACATACCATTGTCTGCTTTCTCTTTGGCGAGAAGTTCATTCCAGTTTGATATAATTGATTCACAAACTTCACTCCATATTTTTTCCTTTAAATCGTTGACACTATATTCTTTCAGACTTTCATTAAACAATGCTAGTCTTTTTTCTACCTCGCATATTAACAACTCTGTACTATCAGCATTCATGTTGGTGGCTTCAAGCGATGACAAACCAGCCAGGAATGTGTAAGGTTAACAACTGATGAATCACTAGTGCGCGCGGACAGACCTAGAAATGTGATGTGCGCTCTATTTTCAGTCACCAACAATTTGGTTTTCTCAAGAATAGTGCATGCAGTAATTTTTAAGGTGACTCAGCACAAAGTTGCCCTGTACAGTCTCACATACAAATCAATGTATTTCATCCTAGCAACGAAATAGTTTAAAAAAAAAAGTTGCCAGTGCGCACCTAACCAAACTTGTAGGGCACTAAATTGTGTGTTGAGCAGTGATATTTTTTCTAGATCTTGTCAGTAACAAGGGCCAGGAAAATGTCCTTATTTGTTACCTAAGGACTATATAAATAACTAATGCACACAGGCTTACTGATAAGCTTAGTAACTTATCAATTAAGTTTTGATTTTTACTTGTATCGTGGAGTTTATAATATTACTTTGCAAACTCTACATATGCATATCTTTTTATCTGCATTTCTCTGATAGTAACTATAAATTAAATTCTGTTTTCGTTTCCTACTTTCTGTATCAGCCATTTTGTTTGTACATTGTTTATTGTTAGATCAGTACCATTAGTCTCTACTTCATGATTCAGTCCTCTATGCTATCTCTTTGGATAGTGCTCCTTTATCTAGGTTCTCTATGCCTCGAAATTAGTAATTGTTTTGTTTGTGATTCGATTGCTTTTTGTTGTGGTTTAGACGGTTTTTTGGTCTTTTCTTATAATATATTCTCTTGACTCCTTCCACCTTAATTAATCTTTCCGCACTCTTGGAGGCGACAAGAACATACCTGGACCCCTCTAGGTCTATTGTTTTCCCGCCAAGTGTCGCTGGCGCGGTTTTTCGTTCTGCCGATTTAGTGAGTCGTGTGCTGAGACTTGATCGACCCATAAGTGATGATTATAGGTTCCGTGAACTTTCACCTGAAAGCGGTCCAATCTCAGTTATTCGTGTGCGTGTGTTAATCAAATTGACTACTCCAAGACAACACCAATCAGACAACATAAAGTGAAGGTGAGTTGCCTCTACCCAATACCCGTTACACCATACAGTCCATTGTTCGTGTTCGTAACACTGGTCCTCCAGAGGTTTTTAGTTTTCAGTTCTTGTGATTTACGCTACATAATTTTGGTCCTATGGGCCCAATACGTGTTTCAATGTTCCTTGCTGTTTCTGTGTGTTAGGGTGGATAGAGCAACTTATTTGTTTTGTTTGGTTATTTCTTGTAACCTTTGTTCACGTCATATTTCGGCCATGTTGGGTCAGTTGGATTAGTGATGTCATCACCTCGATATATCGTTTGAGTTACCGATCATTTGCTGCCATATCAATTGTGCATCGTATCTAACAGTGATCGAGTGTCGTCAGTTTGATATTGTTTGAGAGCCGAGATGTAATCGATGGCCGTGTTTCGACTGTTTCTTTATGTTTGTAGCTAGTCTTGTTTGCTAACGTTTGTAAGTTTAGTTCCCGTTTGTTACATTCAATTTGTGTTAATTTGCTATCAACATGTCTTATGCATAGCTCGAAGCTAGGTTTAAGTATGTAATTTTTTTGTTGATAAAAGTAATTAAACCACAATTAGAATAACAATATGGCTTTCGAGGAAATAGAGCCAAAATTGTTTTAATATTCACAATTGTAATGGATAAAATAATGAAGAAAGTCAAAGGGAAAGGTCAGGACAAAGTATTGTCGGCGTTCACGTTTGCAGACGACTAAATAATTTGGGGAAACACGGAAGTTGAATTACACAAGAGACTAGATCTAAGGAATGTTGAAATCAAGAACTTCAGCCTTAAAATCATTAAGTGAAAAAAATGGTCATGTTGGTTAACAGGCAGAAAACACCAGTTAATTTTACACTGGAGGGTGCATGCCTGGAAGAAGTGGAGCAGTTTCAGTACCTCGCAGTGTTGTACTGTCAGACACTGAGACCTGTCCATACACTGGAAGAAGTGGAGCAGTTCCAGTACCTCGCAGTGTTGTACTGTCAGACACTGAGACCTGTCCATACACTGGAAGAAGTGGAGCAGTTCCAGTACCTCGCAGTGTTGTACTGTCAGACATTGAGACCTGTCCATACACTGGAAGAAGTGGAGCAGTTCCAGTACCTCGCAGTGTTGTACTGTCAGACACTGAGACCTGTCCTTACACTGGAAGAAGTGGAGCAGTTTCAGTACCTCGCAGTGTTGTACTGTCAGACACTGAGACCTGTCCATACACTGGAAGAAGTGGAGCAGTTCCAGTACCTCGCAGTGTTGTACTGTCAGACACTGAGACCTGTCCATACACTGGAAGAAGTGGAGCAGTTTCAGTACCTCGCAGTGTTGTACTGTCAGACACTGAGACCTGTCCATACACTGGAAGAAGTGGAGCAGTTCCAGTACCTCGCAGTGTTGTACTGTCAGACACTGAGACCTGTCCATACACTGGAAGAAGTGGAGCAGTTCCAGTACCTCGCAGTGTTGTACTGTCAGACACTGAGACCTGTCCATACACTGGAAGAAGTGGAGCAGTTTCAGTACCTCGCAGTGTTGTACTGTCCATACACTGGAAGAAGTGGAGCAGTTCCAGTACCTCGCAGTGTTGTACTGTCAGACACTGAGACCTGTCCATACACTGGAAGAAGTGGAGCAGTTTCAGTACCTCGCAGTGTTGTACTGTCCATTATACACTGGATAAGAAGTGGAGCAGTTCCAGTACCTCGCAGTGTTGTACTGTCAGACACTGAGACCTGTCCATACACTGGAAGAAGTGGAGCAGTTTCAGTACCTCGCAGTGTTGTACTGTCCATACACTGGAAGAAGTGGAGCAGTTCCAGTACCTCGCAGTGTTGTACTGTCCATACACTGGAAGAATCCCATTTCTTCCATCAAGTGAGAGAGCTGCTATGAGACAAGAAAGTCCTCCTGATTCCTAAACAAGCACTCTTTGAGTTACTTCCCCTATAGTCACAAAGAGCGTCGAGACCTGTGAGCTAACACCCAGGGAATAGTCACGTGTGCAGGTGGCGGAAATAAAGTTTTTACGAACAATGACCCAGACAACAAGACGAGACTAAATCCAAAATGAAGACAACAGAGCATGATTAAACATAAAGAAGGCTATATTAAAAAAATATTTCAAAATTGCGTGTGAAGTGGTTTGGCCATGTGAAACGAATGAAAATAGGACAGGTGGCAAAGAGGAGGCGACTAATAGAACATAAAGGAGAACTCAAGAAGCATTGGACCAAGGAAATCATCAGTGAAGTGACAATGAGATACAAGAATTGGAGAGAAATTGAAAACCAAACATTTATGAACCGTGCAGAATGGAGGAGGCTCACTAATTTGTACCTGTCCCCGCTGGAACAATTATATGATGATGATACATTTACTATTAAACTATAATGAGTAAAATAATATACAAATCATGTAAAAAGAGGGATAACTAGTTATTATTTTAAAATTATTTACCTACAATTTGATAATTTTTAAAATCAGAAATAAATTGTGAGGTCACTTAAATACCCAAAATTTAATATATACATTTCTAGTTCATTTACTATATTATAAATAACTGACTGGACATTGTTGCCTGTTTAAACTTGTATAATTCCAGCAACAATAATATAGCCATAGTCTAATATATGTATTACTTTCTTGTGTTGAAGGAGAGGCCTAAAAAGTACTGTGATTGTATTGTTGTGTTTTAGTTGTGAATTCTTGAAATATACATTTTTATGGTAAGTATCTACACTTTGCCTTTCTATCTTTCTTTCAGTCTTTATCAAATACAGCTATTTCACACCAATTTTTACCTATTATTAATACTAGTTTGTTTTTTAGCACAGAGTCTTACTACCCATTCGGTTTATACGCTTATGTACTAATTGCTCTGGTGGTTTTAGGGATTAGGGAGCTTATATTTAAAGGAAGTGTACCCGCATTTGCATGGAAGGAGAGTAGTACAATTTTTTTAAATCCACCCTCAGTACACCTGACCAAGATTCACATGGGCAGTCTAGTCTATTGTGAGAGTAGCGCAGGTTAGTACTAGTTGCTAGAGAGTATAGAGATGTATGAATACGTACTATCAAGCCGTTGTGTGTACTGGTTGAGAACCACAGGGTTGATAGATTGCGCTGGAGGCTGTGTCAGCTGCGCTATGAGTGCACTGCCTTGTGTAGGATTGTTCTGAGTACCAGGCTGTATAGGTATGTATGGCGCTCGTTGCTGGGGAGGTAACATAGGCCAACGTGCGGGTTGCCTACTTATTCCTGGTCCTGTTGGGTATCCGGGGGGATTCTGTTGGTTGTATGGGGGTCCAACACGAGATATGTTATTCATCATCTGTTGTTGTTGTTGTTGCTGTTGTTGTTGTTGAGGCATCATTATTGGTTGAACCTAAACAATAAACAATGCACAAATTGGCTGAACAGAGCACACTAGGATGAGTTACAACATTATAAACACAAGTGCTTACTTCAAATGGGTGTGAGCTAACTCTTTTCTTACATCTAGTGTATTTTCAGAAGAAATCAACATATTTTCTGTTATTTCATTTCATGTGTACTCTTATTCTATGTTATTTGGTTCTAACCATACACTTGAATCTAAGATGTATATTTGTGGTAGTTTTAATTTTAAAAATAATTGATCATCATCATAACATTTAGAAAGGATTTATTTGCTACAAAGTTGAGTGATCTTGCATTTTAACAACAATGTCAGTAATACTAGCTATAATTTGTGTAAAGGTTGTTCTTGTAATTTGTGAATATCATTATACTTCCAGATTTCTTACACTATTAATTTAAAAAAATTCAATATTTTGCATGATTATGAAGAAATCTATTTATGCAGAAAAAAATAATTAATTTTAAGGTGATACTTTAACTCCATAGTACATTTTGCACAAGCATGTATGGGATACTTTTCAGACAAAATATTTGGGACATTTAATTACAAATAACTATTGTATAATACTATTTGTGTATCCCTTATAATTAAGAGTTCCTGGCTACAGATACAGAGGTCTCAGGTTCAATCACCAGCACTTCCAGAATGTATCTGTGAAGCAGCGGGTCTGAAGCAGGGGCAAGCTTAGCCTTGTGAGGACCAATGAGGAGCTATTTGAATGTCTAGTCTAGAAAACTGAGATTAAAGGGTTTGTTGTGCTGACCACATGACACCCTCTATCTGCAAATGTTGGCATTATCATCGCTAAGGGCGTTGGCCGCTCGGTCACTATTGCTCACTTGCAGGCTCAAGACATGTTTTTTTTCTTGTTATAATTATATATTAATATTTCATTCCAAACCTAGTAACGGACATAATTTGTACCCCTTAGTTATCAGAAGCAAACGACTGCACAGATCAGCAAATACGTTGTAACTTACAATAAAGTTATACCAGTATGTTCAGCAATAGGACATGAAGTATATTATTATTATTAGAGTTTAGGCCCATCGACACAGTGAAGTCATTAGGGCCTTGAACTATATTAAAAACATAGTAAAGTCCCCATAGGGGAGATACATTATAATTCACCTGCTGAATATACAGGCGAATACACAATACATATATATAAATTATAGATCTCAATGTGATAAAATACCCATAGGAGTAATCAAATGAGTTATTAGTACAAATTGAGTGATACACCTGCTAAAAAAAACCACAATTGTATACACTACATTAAAAGTACAGAACAAACATATTAACATATAACACATTAAAATTACAAAACATGTTAAAATAATAATATGTTAAAAAGACAAAACAAACATATTAAAATATATATTAAAATGTTAAAAACAATCTCAATATAGGATAAAATCCAAATGAGTCACTTTATAAAAGTGACTCAAATGGCATTTAAAAGATTTGCCTGGCATATAAAACGGAGTAAACATATGACTCCCTCCGCACTGTTTTGTAGTAAATAACGAGGGTCACCATTAAAATGAAGAGCCAGGTGAATAGGGGCATATTTGCGACACTCCACCAAAATGTGGTACACACTAAGGGGAGCATTGCAAACTCACACACTGGAGGTGGATCCCCTCTCAGTAAAAACCCATGGGTCAGAAATGTATGCCCGTATTATTGTTTCTTTCTTTTAGCACCATGTCTTACCACCTATACAGGTTCAAAGCAAGGTCGAGTCTTATATAAGTTTTGAAGCCAAGTCAAAGTGGACACATTAGTTAATATTGCATCTTAAAGGTATGAGCCATATTTACAGGAATAAAAGACGACTCGAAAATAAGATGATACCTATTTTGAGAACTTGAAATTAGGAGAAAAACTTTTTATTAATTTTTAAAGTAGTCAATATTTAGTTACCAACAATAAAAATTAATATAATACTATCACATAAATACTATTCATATACTGTACATTGATTAAATTTTCATTGATGCAATGCATATTTTATTCAGAGTAACATCGTTATCACATAGACAAATCAATTATTATAACGGTATTATAGAATATTGTGTTTTAATATAAAACAAGTTTAAAACACACCAAGAAACTTTGTCAGTAATCATCCCCTTCACTTGTTTTGTCATCATCACCTTCAATTGTTTTGCATCATCACTTGATTCACATACATCATCACCATCACCACTTGATTCACGTCCATCCTCCTCACTCAAACTCGGATAGTCTTCTGTTCCATCCTAACTGTTACTTAACAGCACTTCTTGAACGCTTTTATAATGGATTCAGCAGAAATACTAGTCCATGCCGTTTTTATCCACCGACCAAGTTGTCCAACTGAAGGCTTCTTAATGTTACCACTGGGGGTTAAGGGCAGTTCCCAGTTAACAGCCACTCTTCATATTGGCGTCAGAAATGGTGCTTGAGAGATTTATTTACAGCAACATCAAGTACTTGTAATTGTGAGGTCATACCTCCAGGAATCACTACTAGGTCTGTGTTTCAAAAGGCTACTTTATTATTTACCTTTTTCTTAAGATGACCCCTAAAGACATCAAGGTTTATCAATCCTCTTTGCCTTAATAGGGCTCCTGGTCACCTATCCCAAACTTCATAAGCCACAAAACCATTATATCATCTGTCATCCTGCCGGTTTCATCACATCTAAAGATTACCCCACTTGGTAGCTGTTATTTTGGTAGATTCTTCCTTTTTAAAATAACAAATGGTGGTAGCTTCCTGCCATCTTCCAACACTGCCAGCATGATTGTAACACGTAGCTTCTCATTTCAAGAAGATTTGAAAATAACTGATTTAGAACCCTTTCCAGACACTGTTCTATTAGCAGGCATGTCAAAATACACCGGGGTTTCATCTGCATTTCCCATTTAACCCAACAAATGAAGATGTTTATGCCGTAATTTGATTATGTGCCTTTGATACTGCACGAGCTTCTTTTTGTAGTCCAATGGCAGCTTCTGGGATAACAACGTTCTCCTTCGAAAGCAGAGCCCTTTCCACCTCATGAATCTTACTGCCCAACCAACACTTACTTTGAATTCCTATCTGGGTATTTTTCTAATAGTTGCCTCTTCCAATGCTTTCATTCAGATACTTTCTACAGACATTCCAAAACCCTTACGAAGGTTTTCTTCAACAAATTCAAGAACTGCATCATCTAGTTCGGGGTGACACCCCACATTTGATCCACAAAAAAATTTCCTTGTGGAATGAGCACATTTCAGCCGCTCCTTCATAACCCTCCAACGCCGTACATTTACTTCGGTGATTCCATAGTGTCGTGCAGCTTCACTATTGTTAGTTTGTTCGGCGAGATGAACCACTCTTAATCTGAAGTTAGAATCATAACTATTACGATGTTCAACACTTTTGTTTTGCTCTCTACACTTCCTTTGTTTTTTCTATGTGATCACCCATTGACTTTAAATTACTTTGACCTTGGCCTTTTTGAAATAAAAATAAACTAAATTTGAAAATCAAAGTCTTGGAAAGAATACGTTTTAGAACACACAGCTCATAATATTCCAAACGTCGACGTGCTAATTTATAAACAACTAGTGAAGTCGTGAAGTTGTTAAAAAGTATTGTTTTATCGGGTTTGCTGTAGTACTTCATAGCGCTATATCGATAGTAACTATTCAATATAATTTTCCGGACGCTTTGAAAATATTGTGAATGATAGGGTGTAATTGTTTTTGCTTGTCTAGAATGTTATGAAAATGCATGATACATATTAGTCATGACTAGTTACTATCTCTTTTATATTCTACAATGGCGTTAAAACTATACATTGCGTTAGTTGTAATATTTAAGTATGCCATCTTGTCGACTATTTTTACGAATGGATCGAGGATATCAACTGTGATTTAGATGGTGGAGCGATAATGGTCGATAGGGAGTGGTTAGAGATCAACAAGTGACAATGCGCCACTATCATTACAGCATTCCTTCTGTAAATTACATGAAAGTGTAAGTTGTCTCTTAGGCCTATAACAGTGTGGAAAAAAAATTTAGAATTAATTTTTTAGCTATAAGATTTTTTTTTTCTGTATTTATTCATTGCTTTACCATCTATTTAATTATTCCAAGTTTTTAGTATAGTTATTGAGCTATGAAAGTGGCCAACATGGACATCCTTAGCACAATACACCATAATTGCTGAAAACAACACACATACAATATTTAACTATGCGAATATCTGCTAAAAAAAAAAGCCGGTTTGTGTTCAAATTTAAACAAGTACATGCCTTTTCTTAGTAAAATATACATATACCGGTATAATCAGTACTATACAATATAAAATGTTGACCTTACACCAACATTTTTCTTCATGCGCAAATATAAGACAACCTCTGACTTTTCGAGGTCAAAAATTGAAAAGAGCCTCATCTTATATTCGGGAGAATACAGAAGTGACAGTCATCAATTATTATATGTTCTTAAATATATATTTGGAAGATATGGGAAAGGTGGAGAGAAACATTTAAAATGAATGAACACAATATATCATCTAAAATGAAAAGAAGAACAGTTCACAGTTTAATTTGTTGCCATTGACATATGTTCATAAGATTACCTTTGTTTTTCAGATCTCAAATTTATCATGGATGAGAATATTAAAAAGGTCAGGTCGACTGCACTGGTGAGAGACTAACAGAAATTGATTTTTTATACTAACTAAGATAACTATCAATGCTTGATTGAAAACTGATGGCTTGGGAAAAAAAAAGCAATCAAGAGATATCCAAAACAATTAACATTGATATTTTTAGCCGATTGAAAGCAAGTAATTAGGATTAGCATTTTCAGATGAATTGCTTTTCTAAATTTACAAATATATCTAATGCAAGTAATTAAATAATATATAATTTTTTTACCAATAAATATATATATTATATATATTATGAAAATGACCTGATTCTGGTTGGGTCTATAGACTGCCCTGTAGACACTTGGGGAGTAGGGCCTTGTGGTGTTTGTGTGGGGCCTACCCCAGCCACTACACTCATAGGACTGCCCAAATTGGTTTGTGGGCTGGGCAACGAAGTCATGGATACACTGCCTGGAGCTTGGGGTTGTGGACCAATCAAACCAGAATTTGTAGGACTGATAGGTCGCTCCTTCAAACTAAAACAAATACAAAGTTTGAAGGAGGTAGTCTCAGATGTTCACCATCTCTTTATGAGATTGGGAGTTGATGACCAAAACAGTTGATTACCTTAATGCCTACGCAATCATCTCAATCTCCTATGTCTATAAGGTATGGATTTCTTTTTTTGCAAGCTAATATATATGATCATAAATATTTTAGCGAATGTGAGTTGCATTGACACCTGTCATTGATCAACATATAGAAGAATATGATATTTATGTACAAACCTAAATGGAAAGGAAATACCTGTAGACCAGATAAGAAATAATCTAATCGTAAATAAAAATTTTTAAAATTTAAATTAGTTTGTAAGCTTCTCATACAGTTATCTTTAAAAAATTTTGATTTCATTATTGTTTTATGTTCTTATCTAACTATTCATTATTTATTATTGTTTAATTTTATTGATAATTTTATTAATTTTAGCTAACTTATTGTTTATTGCTTTAAAATATGAGTGAAGAATGACCATGGGCACAGGACGATTCCTGGATAGCTCAGTGGTTAGAGCAGTGGAGTACTAAGCCAAAGGTTCCGAGTTCGATTCCGTGGAAAAGGTGTCATTTTTCAATTTTCAGAATATGAAATCATTTTGTTTGTTTTATATTACGATAGTAGTCTGCCTTTCTTGCTTTATTATTTCGGTGTGTCTGTCTTACACTTGGTTTTTTAAATGGAACCAATTACGTTATTAAGATTCAATATATACACTACCACCAACTGAACACCATTCCATCCTATTTCACTGTCAACTATTATAAATGACTTCAACTAACTAGTTAGATTACAATCTTTCTAAGAATGAGTTTGATTATTTATAATAACATATGAGACAGGGTGTACTTTGTATCTAGTGTCACACATGCAGCAGAAACATGAACATTGAATGCAAGAGAGAGGGCATGTAGTGAGAATGGAAAAAGAGAGGATACAGAAGAAAATGTTGGAAATTAAGTGTGTAGGAAAAAGACCGCAAGAGAGGCCAAGGAAGATAGGAGGAGCAAATAAGAGAAAGTGTTTAAGTGAAAGGACAAGAATGGAATAAATTAAAGGAGGAATAGTGGTGGAAGAATAGAGCAAGATGGAAGAATTTTACTAAAATGAACCGGCCACAGGCTGGAAACAATTGATGATGATGATGATGATGATGATGATATGAGACATTAATGACAATTACCCTAATTGAATAAATCACACATAGCTGACCTGTAGCCTTTAAGTAGTACTAAATGGCGTGGGTCCTTTGCATAGTTCTTGATTAAAGAGGCTTGGAGGTCCCCTCCTGCTTTGTCGTACAGCTTGAACAGTGAAGGGATTTTTCGTGGACATAATATAGAAAGATGGATTCCTCTCTGAAAACAAAACATCTGATTTAATTAAGGATATCACATATCCACATTACCACTGCACATTTAAATCTACAAATACAATCAATATTACCCCATAACTGTGTATTAATTAGGATAGCAATATTTCCCAAAAAGTATGAAAGTAAACACTAGGAATTCACCAATAAAAGCATAACTACTTTTAAATACTATGTGACACAACCACATTGTATATGTTATAAAATCAAATATTTAGAGTAAGACATAAAACAAACAGTTGTCAATGTCTAGTAACATTGGGTCATAAGAAACACAGTTCCCTCATAATAATGAGAGCCAAACTATTCAGGACAGTACACAATGAGTTACACGTATGTTTTGAAGGTCAGCTTTGCTTGTGTATGGATACATACATCCATCAACACAACGAGTTTGACTATTCTAAATGCTCGTATCCAACCAGATTGACATATAAACAAGAAGTCAGGGGTCGGGTAACAACATAGTAGTAGGTATTTACATTAAAAATTGAACAGACAAGTTAATAAACACTGGCACTACCGATTAAAAATGAGCAAAAGCAGGAATAAAGAGAGCATATGAGCAATGGAGAGGGAGAAAACAAGAGAAATAGGGTAGAGAAACAGGAGGGGAAGGGAGAGAAACAGGAGGGGAGGGAGAAACATAAGGGGAGGGAGAGAGAAACAGAAGGGGAGGGAGAGAGAAACAGAAGGGGAGGGAGAGAGAAACAGAAGGGGAGGGAGAGAGAAACATAAGGGGAGGGAGAGAGAAACAGAAGGGGAGGGAGAGAGAAACATAAGGGGAGGGAGAGAGAAACAGAAGGGGAGGGAGAGAGAAACAGAAGGGGAGGGAGAGAGAAACAGAAGGGGAGGGAGTGAGACAAAAGGGGAGGGAATGAAAGAAAAAATAAAGGTTAGGAAGATACAATGCAAGAGAGAGGAAGGAAAGGAAGAGATATAAGAGAGAGTAAAAGAGAGAAGAAGAAGAATAAGAGAAAAAAGAGGGGGTAGTTAGAGAAAAATAAAAGACAGATTAAATAAAGAGAGCATAAATGAGGGAGATATACCAAGGAGGAGACCAAGAGAAGGACAGAGGAAGAAAGACAAAGAGAGAAGGAGAAAAACTGAAAAAGAGAGGAAAAGGGAGATAAATAGATAATATTGCAGTTCTATGTTCATGATGCACAGATGATTGAGCATGAGATGTACCGTTATTTCTGCCAGAATAAGGTCAGAAAATTCCATCACAAATTTAAGCTGTATAAAACATCAAGTTTTTCGGTAATGCTTAGATAGTCTTGTCTGATAATATTCTAGAATATGTTCCAAGAAAAATTAGCTAAGCTAAAGAAAAGAGCCTACAGTGAAAAAGTCTCTATATAAGCACTGAGACACTCAATGGCAACCCCACCGTTATAGTGAGAGTTGTAATACTACTCCAAAGTCAATCACAGGGGTATGCAAGAACACGCTTGAGTACATGCTCAGTGGGTCACCAGAGTAAGTAGCGTGTTTGTATGAGTACACTATAAATGGATAGAGCAGCTCACTTTTGATTCGGTTCACTAAAATGATCCTTTCATTTAAATAGTTGTTTATGATTGACCGAAATACAACTCTTAGCTCATAATTTGAAAATGACTGAATTAAGCTTGTGTTTTATCAGTTGCGACCTACCTACAGTACCTCTAAGGCTTTCAGTTTAGTTTGATTGTTTACCAATTCACTAGCTATATTGTATGAAATTAATGACAAAGCCATTTAAAATAAAATATAATATACTATTGATGACAAAAATAATATTTTTATATAAGAGTATTTACAACAGCAATAACTGTTGGCTTGGTGATAGTTTAAGAAAATTTTAGTTTTATAGGATGAAGAAAGTGTATTTGCTCCTTGTAGCTCTTGAAATAACGACCACCCGCACGAATAAGGATAGCGATACCTATTGTTTGAAGTTAGACACGAGTAAGGATAGCGATACCTATTGTTTGAAGTTAGACACGAGTAAGGATAGCGATACCTAGTGTTTGAAGTTAGACACGAGAAAGGATAGTGATACCTATTGTTTGAAGTTAGACACGGCAGGGTTCCTACAGTATTTGTAAAAATATTCTCCCTGACTTTTCCCTGATTTTCCCTGACTATTTTCCCAAGTTCCCTGACCAATTTCTCATAAAATTTCCATTATAACTTTATGGTACTATACATGTGAAAATATTAATTTAAATAAATTTATTTCGGCCTCCTCCCCCCTTACAGCCGACCTTGCCTCACCTCTCATGGAAGAATAAGAAAGCAGACATCTTGCCAATCAGTTGAGGGAAAATGATGGAAAAATAATCCCTATCAAAAATTTGTAACAAACTTGATTCCCTTTGGTATCATGTGCAGAAATACGTATTAAATAACAGGCCACTAAGAACATACTAAAGAGTTTGGTATCATTACAGTTTTATTTTACCTAAACTGTACATTTCCTGAACTGAATAGCTTACAACAGGAACTCTGTCTGCTTTCATATTATTCATGTCTCAAGTCAATTTTATTTTTATTAAAATTATCACTATAGTCATACAATAAGAAACTATGTTATATTTAATAAAGTGAAGCTTGCTTCTTCTTCAGTTCTTGCAACTCCACGTCTATTGCTTCTCGTTTCTCTTCAGTTGCCATCATTAATTTTTTTCTTTCTCCTTCTAAATCTTTAACTTGTATATCTAATTTCCTCTTTTCTGCCTTCTTCTTGTCTTTTTCACTTTTTTCTTGCTTCTTCATCTCTAAGTATTCATGATAGCGTTTCCGAGCACCTCTCACGTAATCCAACATCTTTTTGCTAATGTGTATATTTTTAATCCCTCCTGCTTCTTGTATCTCATCATGAATGTGATGCTGTGCAATGACTGTCTTTTCATGCATGTTTTCAACCAGTAAAGATTTATTGACTGAAAAACCACCTTCAACAGTTGCATTCCCATGCGACAAGACAAGGCAAATCTTTATTACTTCCCAAAGATGTTTGTAGTTTGCTTCTCCTATTAGAAAGCTACCATAAATAGTGTCAAGTCCTACTTCATCACTAAACTGATCACAAGGACGAAATATTTCTTGAAGCTCAGATTTTTTGAGGTTGCAAAAATGCAAGTATTCTTTCTTGGCATTTTCAGCCAGAACATCATTTATGATGTTGGCATGGTTGAGTTCCTCCAAAAGAAAAGAAAATCTCTTCTGGGCCAGTTGAGGTGAATGTTGAATAACACAAGGATCCAATGAAGACAAACCTCTCACAGCTTTCTGTTTTAAGGGACTTTTTTCTTGTAGTTTTGCAATCATGGTGGTTAACATACTGCGGCACTCATGTATAAATTCTAATTTTTGTCTTTCTGTTACTGTGATCGCAGTTTCTCTTAACAAACGTTTTGTTGCAAATCCTATATCAATATTTTTGCTAAGGATCAAATTTTCTGATTTTTTTGTGTCAATAGACAGTAACTTTGGACCCGTGCACTTCATAAGATCAGGTTTCACACAACGATTCATAAGGTATCTTAGAAGTTTCTCTACAGCTTCAAAAAGATATGGAGTCATTGGTTTTGATGTCTGGAACCGTTGCAGGAAAGGCTGACATTCATCTGCAATTGTCTTGCAGAACGCTAGTTTACACTTTAGGAATGGATCACAGGCTGCTCTTTTCAGTGTCTCTACAGGTTTTGTTTTAGGAAGTTTTGCTTCTTTGAGAAACTTAATAACATGGTCCCAAATTTGTAATGCCCTTTGAAAGCACTTCGCATTCTCTAACCAACGCACACCACAGAACTTCAATGGAAAAGTTGTACACCCTGTCAACTGGGTGAACAATGCTCGACGAGCTGGAGAGTCAGTGAACAGGTAGTACATGTGACGTAATAAGCTACTTATATCCCAATCAACAGACTCTACTCCTGTTCTCAAGGAACCATGAACAACATGAAGCCCACATGTTCCCAGATTTAGCAAACTACATACTTCATTGTCTGTTACAGATTTGAGGTGTTCCTGAAGAAGTGTTATAAACTTTAAATTGACATTTGGGCCATCCATTGACACTTGTATCAACTTAGAGAGTGGAAGAGGAGAAATACCATCCAGAAAATGCTTCAGTAATTCTTCAGCAGTGCTCCTATCGAAAAACACACTGTTTAAGTAACGACTGATGACTTTATGATTTTCCTTGTCCCAGAATCTAATTACAATGTCCATCTGTCCTCTTTGAATAACTTTATTCAATGCCTCATCAAAACAAATTACAAAGTTGTTACATGATTTTAGGCGGTCCAGTAAATTATTATGAAAGAATGGAGCCAAGCCATGCACAATGAAGTATGCAGCCTTGTCTCCACCAAGGGTAAAGGCATTGGCAATGGAACACTCGGGAAACATCAATTGAAAAATTGTACTTAAATTATTGCACGAATTGAAAGACATTTTTTTGTCAACAACTTGCATAGCCCAAATGACTTCCGCCTTAGTTATATCATCTTTTATAACAAAAGTGTTATGGTTTCTTTGAGGCACTACACTAATTTCACTTTTAGCAACAGCTTCCTTCTGCGACGTTACGATTTTCGATGAAACAGAAAAACTCTTCGAGCAACCAGCAGAATCATCACTAGGTAGAATGTCTTTGTGTGCCAGAGATTCTCTTGAAACTGGGGAGCTCGATGAACCTGAATCACTTGACTTTTTTGAAAAAAAAGTCAACAGAGAGCGTTGATTTGTCAAAGTTTCAAGAGTTTTGATATGAGTTGGTCCTTTTGCATGGGAAGCTAATGCTTGCTTTCCCATATTACTTAAGTTTATAATTTTTTTGCACACTTTACAAAATGCCTGCAGCTTATTACTTTCAACACCACTTATCCAGTATGAGAATTCAGGAAAATGGTCTGGGCTTAGCCAGAGCTGGTTAAAAACGGTTTTTTTGTTAGACATTGCTGGTGTAGTCTAATCAGTCCTGGTGCACTGTATCAAACTATAACGATGACAAACCTTGAACAAGAACAAAAACAAGTGATCACTAAAGTTAAAAGAATTGTCATGTGCAGGCTAGGAGACCTCTGCGTTCACATTCTGAAATAAAATGCTACCAAAACTTGTGTTAGGGCAAGTTTGAGCATGGTAAGTGCCCCTCAGCTTTCTTCATTGGGGCAGTGGCTTATGACGCAGTAAATAGAAAAAATATTTTCTTTGTTTTTTCTAAGTGTGACATGAAGACATGAATTGTCATTTCCCTGACTTTCCCTGACCTTTTTAAAGCTTCCCTGACTTTCCCTGACTATTATTTTTTTCCCTGACTTTACCTGACTTTCCCTGACTTTCCAGAGCGTAGGAACCCTGCACGGGTAGAGATGAGGTAGCTTTTCTGACTAAAGGAAATGGAAAACAACAACATTAATTGTCCCTTTGTTTCTGTGACCAAGATCAGCCCAAGAATTCTGGTGTTGTTTCATCTTGTAATTCAAATTTAACTAGTTCACTTAGAGGAGGTGAAATAGTTCGACTTGTTTAGTTAGAGGAACAGTTCAATTTGAGCCATTTGTTCACAAACAATACATCTCGAGCTGTTAGGACTCATCTCTTGACAAGCAACATCTAGTCAAGCTCATTCTTACCTCTTGCAAAGTAGCAGCCAGTTGCTCGACTGTGTGACCAGCGTAGTTGTGAGATTCCATCACGGGCATGAGGTAAGGAGGTGAGCTACAGACTAGTATACAGTGTTTCTGGGGGACAGTGTTGGGCTCCCTCCTTGCCTGCATATCCTCAAAACACTGGAGAGCTGTTGCAAGGCCCTCAGCTACGTTGGCGTGAGACTCACCTCTTCCTCCAACAAGCCTAAATTATCAGCTAAACTTTAAAATTTTCAAATATTTAAACATAAAAAAGGCAAAATATTTACATAACTTGTTTCCCCAAATAGAGTGTTTAGGTTAGAGCCGTGGTTTCCAACTTTTGTCAGGGTTTGACCCCAATTTTTGTCTTAGAGACCATTACAATCCCTTGATAAGCTACAAGCATTCTTATCCTAGTTTTTAAATTATTATTTTCAATGAATCTTACAACCTGTCCTAGATATATGCATTTAATAACACTTGTGAGGTAGACATAATTTAGAGGAAATGTACCTTTATTCTCCTGGAGGAAGGACGTGGAAACTGTTTAGGAAAAATCAACCCCAGTACTCCCAGTAGGAATTTGAATCCTAGCCTTATCATTTACAAATCAAATGAGCTTTACGTTAAGCCAATGTGCTCAATTTAATTAGTATAAATTACTTATAAAATGAATGATTATAGCAATGTGACCGAGATTTCTCAAAAGAAAACCAATGAGCCTAAGAGGTATTACGAAAGCTATGCTAGCAGCACCACTCGCCTGGAGATGAGACTGATATGGCAAACTAAGTCGACAAGCAACTGTTAAATTTGACTAACCAAAACGAACCAAAACAGTAACTTAACAGTCTTTATACTTGTAATCACTTACACTTATATTTTAATTTTGCACTGTCCTATAATCATTCACTTCAAAAAGTAAATATAAAGCTAGAATCTCAATAAGCATTGCATTAATACCCTTACAACATTAATTTGATATTTTTTTCTTGAAGGGGATCCTGACCCCCAGGTCGGATACCGCTGGTCAATGTAAATAATTTATAAGCTTTGTCCATCTGCTTTTAACATATGGTGAATGGATTCGTTTTAACAAAGTTTTGTTTTAGACCTATTTTGCCATAACTCCCAGGTGTTAACCGCCAAAGGGTGTAAAAACATTTATTCTTAGAGGTGAAACTACTCTTCTGGGAGGATTCTCATGCCTTCATTAATTGCATTCTTTTAGCACCATGTCTTATCACCCGTTCGGATTGTACGTTTATGTACTAATTAGACCATGCGGCCGCCAAAGTGAGTCATAGACTATATTTAAATTTCTTTCTTCAATGATGATGTGTGTGACAAAATCATAAGTCAACTAATGAAACAGTTCAAATAAATGTCATCATCAGCAAATATAACCAAAAAGTATATGTTTACCAAACACAAAATAATTAGGTAACGGTCTTGAATGGAGATTTAAAAAAATAAAGATTATTACTAAGAAATATTGTAATCGTTTGGGTTATATGCATGCATTAAATACCCTGAGGAAGGTAGAATTTAAAGGTAACATCATCATATTTAGTGGGAAACCTTTAAGGTAAAAACACAGTTAACCTGACCAGGATGTAAACTCTGATCTCATTTCCAACTATCTTACCCAACACAAGTGTGACACCTTTAACTTTTATTATTACTAGCACCACGTCTTACTACCCGTTCAGGTTGTATGCACTTACGCTAATGTATAATAGTAGGGTGATTGTGATATGAAATGGAGGACCTACAGTTTAACGTGGAATCCGAACCACGGTGGAGGCCTGGCATTCTCCCGCATTTAACTGAATTATATCACTTAGGGGGCATTGCGGGCCATTCATTGTGTTTTTTATTAAATATATTATTTTATATTTTTATAAAAAAGATAAAATTTCTAGACTTCCTTCCCATGTCAGTATTGGCCGGCTTAAGTGCTCCCGCGATAGACCAAGCAACCACTAATGCGGGTCTTACTAAATGAAATTTTTATTTTTTTGAAGCTCTAATTAACGAATATATAAAAAGAGAATCTGAAAATTAAATTATTTAGGGAATAAAGTGAAAAATACAATATCCTCACACTGTTAAGTTGATCATCTCCTCCAAATATAGTATTATACTTAATCCATACAAACACAAAGGTAGACTGTATACAGAATTGTTGCAAATTTATGTATTCTGACAACAGAATGCTGTACGTGGCGCACACAAATGTTGCAGGAAGATTTTAACAAGACATAAAACTGGACTCATGATAATAAATTAATAATTGACATTAAAAAAAAACACAGACAAAGACTATCGTACTACAGCATGTTAAAAAGTATAAATTGGATATAAATGGTAGTGGCTTGGAATGTTTATACAATATAAAAGCGTGTAGTTGTTCAACATTTACACAAGTCAAGACATTTAATTATCTTGGGCTAATGATTGATTCTGATTATGAAATGGAATACTCATATAGACATAATAAATAAGAAACTAAGAGCGGGAATGGTTACTGTATGTTTACTAAAACAATGTTAAATTTAATATTCTAAAAATAGTGTAGCATGCACCAATCGAATCACATCTAAGCCATGGTATTACTACCTAGATCCACTAAGAGCTATTAGGATTAAAGTTCTTAAAATAATGAGTGAATAGAATATTAATACCAAAATCATGAATAAGGAGTGGAAACCATTGAAAGCAAAAAAATTTAGAACTATAAAATAATAATTCAGAATAATAACTCAGAAACATCTAACGCTCATAGTCACAACACCAGTAAACGAAAGTATAAGATTCCTTTATACCAACACTTTTTAACATGATACACGATTTCTTTTTGGGAGTAGATAATATATCAGACATTCCAAGAGAGAGAGAGAGAAAAAAAAGCTAATTGGTGCACATATTTAATGAAATAATAAAAATAAAGTGACTAGATATGACAAATAAGCTATGAAGAATTCGAGCTTGGTTTTTGAATATTAAATAAAAAGTAATGTAATAGATTTGATAAACTTAAATTAAGTATTACTCCTATGTTATGTTGTAAGAATATACTTAATCGTAACTTCATATATAATATGACTTAAGAATATGACAGACACTGTATTATTATTAGCACCGCGTCTTACTACCTATTCGGGTTATACGCACTTACGCTAATGTGTAATGGTAGGGTGATTGTGAGATGAAAATGGAGGACCTACAGTTTAACGTGGAATCCGAACCACGGTGGAGGCCTGGCATTCCCCACATTCACAAGATGTATTGTCAGAGGTGAAGGAAGGGTTTGGTAATCAGATAAATCTTTGCCGAGACCGAGGATTGAACCCCGGCCGCCAGCATAGAAGTCTGACACCTTACCCCTAGACCACCAGGTCACCGACAGACACTGTAGCGTTTATTAACATAAAGCTACAAGAGTTAAAGAAATAAGCAAGATTGGACACTATTAAAAATAAAAATGAGTGAACTCACCAATGCCCCATTTAGTAGTTGTGCCTCCCAAGTCGACTCCCCGCACAAGCGCTACATACCACGATAAACATTACGTACAGACTAATTGCGTGAAGATTGTGTAAGCTTGAACAGTGATTCATCGCGGGACATGTTGGGTAAAGTGTGATGTACATGCCCAAGAAGATGGTGCTATGTAAAAAACATTTGTTCTAGGTCTTTCTCCAACCTACTCAATTTTTCTACCTCTGTCTGGTTATCCATTCCCTCTCTTCTTTGTTTTTGGGTTTTCCTTTGTTTTCGTTACCCATCTTTTCCCCCTATCTGAGCAAACATGTTAGCATATATAATGGTGTAATTCAGATGAATGATTTACTCTTGTCAGGATACTGTCCTTGGACACCTATAGGTGTCCAGGATGTTATAAGGTACAAAATTCTATTTCGGCTATTATATTTTAAAATTCTTTTTCGGCCAATAACTATTAATATTAAAATTTATGGATAATTACGCAAGGATATCGCGTAATACTTCGATCTCTTGATATGTAAAATTAGTTATGATAAATAATGTTTGTCTTTATATTAGGTTTTCTAGACGCAAAGTCCCTTTTGGGCTTGCGTGGTATTAATATTTTCAATATAAATGAGACGTCATATTTTGCAGAGATTAGAGTTTCATTATTCCTTGTATAATGGTTGAAACTTATATTCCATATGGCGTGAGATGCCATATTTTTGCGGAGATTGGTCTTATATTGTTATGAGAATTGTGTTATTAACTTTATAGCCCGTCCGGTATAAAACTGATTCTTTATTCAATAGTATTTTGCAATTGATTATAGGTAATCTTTTTATAATATCTTTTAAAAACTTGACAACCTATGATTGAGTTTGAAGTTCTTGTTTGGGATCGGTTCTGAAGCCCACCTGGCGGGAATAAGGCTTTGTCATCTTAAGAATGCTTGGTCCGGTGTTGTATTTATTTATGTACAAGTGTTAATACTTGAAAAGTATTACAAGTACTTTAAATTGAATCTTTTGTGGAAGTCATTGATGACTCGAGTAATCAATTATTAATCAAGTTTAGGGTGATTGATATCACCCGTGACTATTTCTTGTATAATATTCTCCTATATATTTTTTTTTTGTATTGTGCAATATTCAACCAATCTATATCTTATATTAATAAATAAACTGTTATTTACAAATCATATTTTTGCGTTTCATATACTTATGTTATATCCTTCACTGATAGTCGGTAGGGTATCAAATATTTGAGTTATTAAATATTTGTAGAGTGGGTTTGGGGAAGCAGAAGAAAAATGGACCTGAGTACAGTCTATTTACCTTGTGATCGTCCTATCGGTTCCTCTGCATTTATTATGTTTTTGGAATTCTTATTTAATATTAATGTTGTGTACCAGCCTTTATTCTTTGGTGAATAAGGGTGGTGTAACAACACAGCATCCAGTACCCGCCCATTAATTCATCACTGTGAAAGGGTAAACACACATTTCAACAATGACAAATTTTTCGGCCATGCCATTCTCAGTTGACAAACACGCTACCAACTGAGCTAAGGTGTCGGATAAATATGAAATAATAATAATAAATAAAAATCATAATACACAATAATAAATCATCATTATTATTCCTAAATGCATTAATTAATACAATAGTAAATGATATAACAAACCATAAATTTAGTCGACCAAATATGAAATAAGAACTTTGTTTTTTTGTTTATAGCCAGGAACTATTTCAAATTGCTGAGTTAACTGAAATCATAAGCTATTTATTGGTTTGAATAGTAATATTGTATAATTTGTGATCTACTTACTCAATTCTCTCCAACATTTGTGGGATACGTTGAGGGTTGGAAAACGGACCGTATGAGTCCGAGCTGGGGTGAGGCAGGTGATCTGCTGCATGGTACACCACCAGGCCATACTGTGTATAGGTGCTCTAGAATACAAACACATTTAGACAGTTTATAAATTGGGCCTGAGAAATATATTATACTCACATCACCATGGTATAAAAACAACTGGTTTGATGGTTCTTAAAGGTTTTTTAGCACCACATCTTACCACCTGTTCGGGTTATATGCCTATATACTAATTACATTATTGTGTTAGGGATTAGGATTTAATTTAAAGGAAATGCACCAGCATGTGCATGATGGTAGAGTGGAAAGCCATTTAGGGAAAACCACCCTCAGTGCACCCGAGCTTCCTGTCTTTAGCAGTTTATTCTAACACGAGAGTAGCGGAGTAGCGTTTCAGACCATGTGGTCACCAAAGTGGGTTCTTCAATAAGTTACTTGATCTACTTCTTTGTATTCATATGGCAAAGTATGTGCGATACAACTATAAATTGTAACAGACACAGTTCAACACATGAATAGTGTAAGCTTTTATCAAAGTTGATAATTTTATTTTTGTACAGTTTAAAAGGTACTTTTACTGCAATCTGACTTAGGTACCAATAATGTATTGTTTTGTTGATAGTGTCCAGTCAAAATTTAGTTTTTTAATTTACCTTACTTTTCTGATGCCAATTTTTTTTTTTCAGCCACTATACAGAGCGGGTAATTTAAAGTGTTACAATTTTTTTTTCTAAGAAAATATGTTCCAATGGAAGCTTGGTGAGTAAAATCATATAGTTTTTTTATTTGGTGGGCATATTCATGGTAATTTAAGGTTAACTCTAGCTTTTTAACAAGGAACGTATATTTTTTTATTACCAAAGGCATTTTATTTTATGCAAAAAATAAATAAAAAAGGTAACTTTTATCTGAAACATATTTTTGTAACGCTTCAATTTACAAAGCTAATAAAATACCTGTTCTTAGCATAGCCCAGGATTAACAATGTGAACATGACATGTGTCTAGTCCCTTTTGTATCTTGAGTTAATGTTGGTTTAATGCTCCGAGTGCTCAAAGTTAATAATAATGGTCTTGTGTGACTTGTGTGACCTGTAGAGATGTGTCATTCATGAACGAAACAGTAAAAACACTTAAAGATCCGGATCTTGGTTTAAATGAGCCATCATTCATTTGCTATCTCTGTCTACTCTCTCAGGGGCTTCGCTTGATGTTCGGTTCAACTCGGCTAGCCTCGATTATCAGCACATTGCTTCCATACGTTCCTCTTCAAACCATTATTTTGCTCAGCAGTCCACCAACTCACCAACAACAGTTTCTCATTCTCATTCATTTGTCCAAACAATGAATCAAGGTCAGATGATTTTTCACCAATCATTTACTGCTCTTCTCTTATTCTTGCTCATTTGTAAATTGGATGGATCAACGAGTGACCAGAGAGCTAGTCATTCATCAGGTCTTCTCTCATTATCGGTCATTTGTTTATTGAACGGATCAGTGAGTGGGCGGAGGGTCAATCAATCACCATTTTTATATTGCTCTTGTCCATTTGTAAAAGATATACTGAACGGTCTTTTGGTCACTTGGTAATTTAGATGTTTAATCATTGTAATTTTTTTTGTCAACTGTTTATTTTTAACAATCGTAATATTTTTGTGAATTGTGATTTAGGTATATCATAACATAGGTTTTTGTGATTCTACAAAGCATTCCATCATAATATACCTACAAAATATTAATATCATATAAAAATATGTAGTTTCTTAAAAAAAAGTATAGTAAAATGACATCACCATTTTTAAACAGTGAGCCGATCTCTTTATTAACAATCTAAATAATGTTAAGGAAAAATAACATTGTTTTAACTACATTTAAATAAAAACTACCTTTAAAAAAATGAATGAACGCTGAACTGGTCAAAATGAACAGATCATTGAACTGAACCATATCCAATGGATCGTTCATTTAAAAGAACGATTTTGCCTATCTCTAGTGTACCGTCTTTAGCTCATTCTTAAGTTATTTTTTGTAGTGCCTTTAAATTAGTAATCAAATATGTGTTTGTTACTTTAAAAATATAAATGTTCTAACTAAATTTATTTCACAACAGTTTTCTAACAGACGTTTGCATCCTTGCATTAATAAATGTCTACGAACTGTTTAGTTTAATATTATTCAAAATGAATGTATTTGAAGAGGCGTTTAACATGTTTATGATTTTGAATGAATGCAGAAACACTAAAGAGAGGCTGCTGACATTTAATTAATGTTTTACAAATCAACATGCTAAATCTCATCTGGCATTTTTTCTTATAAATAAACAACTTATTTGTAATGGTAGAGTTAAAGCACAGCAGCACAGACAACCAACCGTTTGAAATGAATAAAATTCGTAAATGTTTTAGCATATCTTAGATGAAACCCACATTTAAGTAGCCGGCAAATTTTGAAAGGAAGTGTTCTAAGTAGAAGGTCTGTTCTAGTTACAAGTTTCACCTATATCATATTTATCTACATAAAGAATTGTAAGGAATGTATTTTTCTTATCACTTAAATTAGTGTAATTGGATTCTTTACGTTAAATTTGACATTATTAGATGAATATTCATTTACAAACACTGAACAAGTAAATAGACATAACATGAATTACTGGTCTGATTCACATTGGATGAGAACTGTTCAACACTAACACCCAAGGACTTTAAATGTTTGGTATGGATTTGTTGGAGATCACATCATCAGTTCTCAAGTTTTCAAAGGTTGTTTAAATGACCGAAGGTATTAAATTTTTTTAGAGAGATTATTTCACAATTACTTGAAGAAGTTCCATTAAATGTTAGCAAGAATATGTGGTTAAAGCATGATGGAGCACTTTAGTATAATGCGATGTGTGCTCAATTAGTGTTGAATGAAATGTTTCCTGAAAGGTAGATAGGTCGATCAGGACCTGTTAACTGTCTGGCTAGCTCTCCGGACCTTCATCAATAGATTGTTTTCTTTGGGCTTTATAAAAAATAGCATTTGATGTCAATTGCAGACACAACATTTGAAGACATAAAAGAAAGGATACGTCAAGTCTGTGCAGAAATTACCTCAGAGATGCTAGCTAGTGTCCAGAAGTGCTTTCATAAAAGAATTGTAAATTGCAATTAAGTTGAAGGACATCATTTTGAACACATTCAATAAATATTAATTGTGTTAAGTGTTAATGATGTTGTTGTTCTTCTGTACACACTTACACTTTATAGAATCCTACTAAGAAAGTTCACATGGTTTCGACTTTAATCACCCAAGATCTAAAAACCAATATTCATATGATAGAAAATGCAAATAACTAAAAGTCCAAGAAAATTAATTTGAGGACCTCTGATTTCAAAGATAACATCTACACTTTTTTTTTAAATATCTTTGCAAATTGAAGCTGTATAAAATATGTTTCAAATAAAAGTTGATTTTGTTTTGCATAGCATATGATGCCGCAGAATTTTTTTTAGTTTTATATTAATAAAAGTTTACCTTGAAATGACCTTGAATATGTCCACTAAATAAAAAAAGAGTATTATTCAATTTACCTCTCCAAACAAACAACTTTTGTCGCAACATTTTTTTTCCTTTAACATGTTTTGTTTCCTAAATAGATAAATAAATAAAGTATAACACTTTAAATGCCCCACCTTGTAATATATAATCATCCCTACCTGGAGTTTGCATGCTAACAGTAAAGAAGCCATTGTTGCAAAACTAGGGATGCCATAGTAGTCCTAAGACTTCAAATAATTCCTAGTTACAGCTATATATTTCCGTATCTGCTCATTCCTAATTTTGAGAATATCCGGTTTGATAAAATCTGTGCGTCACCTTTTGTCCCCAACAGGCCTGATAGATTTTTGACTGTTTCTCAGGGTTCTTCCAGTGTTGTTTAAAATAATATATTTTTATATCTTTTGGTTGGACGATATAGCTCTTTGTAATCATTCAATTCCCAACACCTTATAACATTTCCATACAGTTTCAGTTTGTTCACTTAACTCCCTTTCTATTGACAGTAGGGCTCTATCAAGGCTACAGGGTCTTTTACTCGTAATTGTTGATCTCAATGTTTTATGGCTGAAAAACTTTCACAAGCTCTTTAAAAACAGCTAACATTAACAAGAGTGTTAGACGTATGTACAGGCTATGAAACTACTACTTACTTATTTTAGGTTGTTAAAAGAGTATAGGAGTGAATGTAGTTTGTGGACTAAAGATTCTTCACATATACAAATTTCACTGCTAGGGTGACAATAACTTATTATATCACTTACAAAGTCATTCTTAGTGAATCTTTCAAATTCACCAGCCATTGTCAATGATCGCAAATAAATAATGTTTCCACTTTTCCACTAGGGGTGTATAGTGCCTCTTGGTTTTTTCTGGTAGGGCTGATATTATAATATAATAATCCATCAGTTTGTGAGGAGGTGGGTGTTATCTTCCTATAGATGTTGATAGCAATCGTGAAAACATATGAAGCGCCAATGTGGACAAAATTTTAAACTCTTTTATGATACAGATGATAGTGAATGTAGAGTATCCTAATGAATAGGAACAAAATAATGATCAAATATGGTTTTCAAAAGTTTAAGGTTTTTTTTAGTATCACTTTTTACTAGCCATTCAGGTATGTGCGTTTATGTACTAATTACACTAGTGGTTTTAAGGATTAAGAAGGTTATATTTAGAGGAAGTGTACTCCCATTTGCATGGAGTGAAAGTGTAAAACCATTTTGGGAAAACCATGCTCAGTACACTTGACTGAGATTCGAACCTTGATCTCCCTGTCATCGACAGTCTAGTCTACTAAGAGAGTAGCACAACACTAATGCAAATTTTTCTCGCATATACGACAGTGTGGATGTCTGTACTGGCCAGAATATGTTCTTTGACAAAGCACGCAACCTTCCCTATCTAATCAGTTTTGTTAAAGATGGCCGAGTGACCTGGTCGATGTTTGGGTATTCAGATGACTTCCCCCCTTCCCCTGTTTCTTGCTTGTCTTGCAAGATGCTAGAAACTCGAAAGACTAACTTTCAAAGATGTTTCATTGGCTAATCACCATATTGTCGATTTATTAAAATAAAAAGAGGATGTAATATATAAAAGATAAAACTAAGGAATGAATCTTCTAAAATAAATTCCATGGTGTGGGCCAGCACGAGAGCTATGTTATCGACCTGGCGGACACTGCCGTTAGCAACAATAGTGCCAACATTTACAGATATATGGAGTCATGAGGTCAGCACAACGAGCTCTCAGGACATTAAGCTGGTTTTTAGACAGGAGCTGCTGCTCCTTTATTCAAGTAGCTTCTCTTAGTCTTCATGATCTGTATTTAAGCCCATTCCAGATCCACTGCTAAATAGATAGATTTTGGAAGAACTAGGGATCGAACCTGGTACTTCTTGATCTGTATCAAGAAACTCTGAACACTAGACAACAGTGGCGGATGAATAAATGTATTATCTTTTTATAGTTTTAGATTAATGCTCTACAGTGATACATTTTATTCATTTTTTATCGAAACTACCTATATACAGTCAACTCTCTATTCTACGAACCTTTCACGGTTCCCTGGAAAAGGGTCGTTATTTCGAAGGGGTCGTTATTGGAATGTTAACAGATTTTGTTCCACCCCTGACCTTCATACGAAAAAATTGCATTTTTTAGACAACATATAGCGTGGGTCATCAAAAATCGTTCACAAAATCCAACCAAAAACGTAACCAAATCAAAATAACAATGTTAAACAATAGCATGGGTCATCAAAAATTGTTCACAAAATCAAACCAAAATAGTAACCAAATCGAGAATCAAAATAACAATGGCAAAAGCAAGCCTGGCACGTGATGTAGCAGCAGTCGCGCGCGGGGAAACATTGTCTTGCTTGTGGGAGAGGGTGGACAGAGTCAAGTGCTATTCGCTGGCATTGATGAGGTGGTGTCTATTTTTATACCTGACCCACCCCAATTACTAGTAATACAGCGCTCACAAAGATAATTGCAACGCAGCGACCTAAATAAATGCAACAAACACATTTTACAGCCGATTTCCTTAAACTTTTCAACCTTTTTTCCCACATTTTTCACGGTTCTCCAAAAAAGGGTTGTTACTTCGAGAGGGACGCTATTCCCGGGGTCGTAGAATCGAGAGTTGACTGTAATTACATTTTTCATTTATTTCTGTTCAAAATATTTTAGGACAGTATTTTGCTTCACTAATCCGGATTTTCACTTAATCTATCTAAGTGACCTCTCCCCCAAATGATTCAAATTAGGCTACACCTACAATGGCGCCATATTCCTGTGCCGATCGAGTCATCACGCTGTCCACAGAATTCAAACATGTTTGTTTTTCCTGCTCAGTTTGTTACGACCACACAGTTTTAATAAATTCAATATATGTTCAAAAGTTGCTTGTCTTTTTCAGGTTTCCTTTAATCACTCCCAAAATATAGTCATAGATTTCTATGGTCATCTTATGATATTCTTTAAACGTTTAAAGATGTTCTCGTAACGACAAACACGTAGTGAAATACTTTCACACCACTTCAGATCAAACTCATGCACCCACATCCTTTTATCACTTATTAGGTGCTGTCCTAAGTGAACGAATGATCGCGAGCAGGGCGGCGCAATGAGAGTGAATTAGTATGATGATATTGTGTGGGCGAATGATCGCAAGCAGGGCGGCGCAATGAGAGTGAATTGGTATGATGGTATTGTGTGGGCGAATGATCGCAATCAGGGCGGCGCAATGAGAGTGAATTGGTATGATGGTATTGTGTGAGCGAATGATCGCAAGCAGGGTGGAGCAATGAGAGTGAATTGGTATGATGGTATTGTGTGAGCGAATGATCGCAAGCAGGGTGGAGCAATGAGAATGAATTGGTATGGTATTGTGTGAGCAAATGATCGCAAGCAGGGTGGAGCAATGAGAATGAATTGGTATGGTATTGTGTGAGCAAATGATCGCAAGCAGGGTGGCGCAATGAGAGTGAATTGGTATGATGGTATTGTGGGAGCGAATGATCGCAAGCAGGGTGGAGCAATGAGAGTGAATTGGTATGATGGTATTGTGTGAGCGAATGATCGCAAGCAGGGTGGCGCAATGAGAGTGAATTGGTATGATGGTATTGTGTGAGCGAATGATCACAAGCAGGGTGGAGCAATGAGAGTGAATTGGTATGATGGTATTGTGTGAGCGAATGATCGCAAGCAGGGTGGCGCAATGAGAGTGAATTGGTATGATGGTATTGTGTGAGCGAAAACAAGAAGCAAGCGACACGAGTTTCGATCAGTAGCCATGATGTTATTATTATTATTATTATTAGCACTGCGTCTTACTACCCGTTCGGGTTATACGCACTTACGCTAATGTGTAATTGTAGGGTGATTGTGAGATGAAATGGAGGACCTACAGTTTAACGTGGAATCCGAACCACGGTGGAGGCCTGGCCTTCCCCGCCATGATGTTGTCGTCGAGGAAATGCAAATTCAATCTTTTTTTTTTTAGCACCGCGTCTTACTACCCATTTGGGATATATATCTATGTACTAATTACACTAATACGTCAGGGATTAGAAAGGCTGGATTTAGCGAGAGTATACCCACATTTGCATGGTAGTAAAGTGAAAAACCATATAGGAAAAAACCACCCCGAGTACACTTGACCTGGATCAAACCTTGATCTCCCTATCTTCAGCAGTCCATTCTACTGCGAAAATTGCACCAGCCTTTGGCTGTGCGACTAACAAAACAGGTCAATAAATTGTTAATAAAATACAAAAAGCTAAAAAAAAAAAGGATCTCAAGCAAATACTATCTTCTTGGAAAGGAATTTGATGATATATACAAAACAGATTAATCATAAAAATAAAATTAAAGGGGATAATAATGTCCACATTTCCATACAACTCCATTGTTGAGATATATAAATTTGATAAGGATTGAAATTAATATTTTTCAATGACATAACATAATTAAAAAAGTTACTTCAGCACTTTGAGAGAGCTGGGACCACTCTTTATCCCCAAGCAATCGGTTATCATAGTTTTTATTTTCTACATCACAAAACACACATCTAATTTCTAACTCAGTCACTCAGTATTCTGGTGTCTTGACCACCACAACAAACCAAATTACACAGAAATATACAGAAGTGAATGCTGAAAAGACTAAGTGTATGGTCATACATAGAATACAGATTGAGGACAATGACCAAGAGATTGCTGGAGACAACATATCATCTGACAGGGTTAATGAATGAGTTTAAATATTTATGAACAATTTCAACTAGTGATATCAATATTAAAGTGGAGATTGGAAAAAGGATACAATCGAGAAAGGCATGGTATTATTATTTCAGTAAGTTGTTGACATCTCGCCTACTGTCCAAGAATGTAAAACTCAGAATATACATTACAATAGTTTTACCGGTTGCTCTCTATGGGTGTGAAACATGGTCACCTTACACGATAAAAAAAAAAGTGTTTTAAAACAAGGTGCCCAGGAAGATATTATAATTAATATGTTACTGGGAAGTGGAGGAGGTTACACAATGAGTAGTTAAATAACCTATACTCATCCCAGGATAAGCAAGTCTTTTAATTATGATAGGCACGAGCTGCAGTGTTTATAGAAGATTCTAGAACATTGTTCAGTGTACTGATTGGCAAACCAAATAGATAAGAGACCAATGGTAGGTCCTAGACGCAGATGAGAGGATAACATTAGACTGGACCTGAAAAAGATATGGTGAACTGGATAGAACTATATCAGGATAGGTTGGATATTTTTGTGAGTGTGATGATACATTTTCGAGTTCCTAATGCTAAAGCGTAAGTAAGTAAACACTAAATGTGAATGCTAGAAAAGTTGTGAAGACAAACCATCCATTTGTTTGAATAATCAGAACAACAATTGTGAGTGTCATATACAAGTGCCCTGGATGATAGTTGTATGGTGCTCTCGCAAACACTAGTGTAGTTGCCAGTGCTTTATATGTGGGCAGTGTTTTTCAGTGTGGGCCAGGCTTTCCTGCCATTCATTCCTCAATCACTTGTTGCATGCAACCTATACTCCAGTACTATAGAAGATATCCCACCTCATCCCATCCCATCAGAAGGGACTAAGGAATGGGTAGTGGGATGTGTTTTGGTGGGGAGTGTATTAATACACACACAGATTGGACTGAAAGACGGGGACTTAGGTTCTGTTTAAAACTATTTCCTGCAGACAAACATTCAATTGTCACACATACCATGTTGTTGGTCGTTACCTTTGACTAGCAGG